>PVIY010007149.1:0-83569 GCA_004026745.1 Myrmecophaga tridactyla
TGCACCTTGCTAAGCCGCCATCTTGGCCCCCCCCACTTTTTGAAATTCTTATATTTCATGAATTATCTCATGGAATTTTCCATAGAGGTTGTACACATCTTTTCTCAAAGACTTATATAATTTCTTTTTAAAAAGAGACCACTAAATACTATGATTAGATACTTTGTTTTATAAAAAATACCACTCTACTCTGAGTAAAGTACTATGATTTTAACCGAAGTATTAACTGTTTCTTAGATGACCACTAGGAATTTTTTTTCTGATAAAAATAAAGATGAGAATAGAATAGTGAAAGAACTAAAAAACAAACAAACAAAAAAGCAGAGAGGAATTTAGAGTTGATTTAGTTACAAACCTTAATTCTGAAGGTAGGAAATTGAGCACCAAGAAGACTGGAAGCTTCTAAATTCCCATATTCAGCTGGTAGGCAAATTTAGAGTACTTGTCCAGGACTGTTGGTTTCCTTTTCAGTACTCTTTGTTCATGCTGTTTCAAGATTCTGAAATCTAGCTTCATATCATTTATTCCTTTATAGTCTCATGCACTTACTGAGATAATATGTATTCATATGTGTATTTTGTGAAACTGTATTTGATGATTGGGGTGCCTTCAATTTGAATGAAAAAGTAAAGCTGAAAGGTAAAGGATGTCAGCAGCATTCAATATATGAAAAGAAAGGATGATGATGATGGGTAAACATGATGTGTTTTGCAGTATGCATTGCATTGTACTTTCAAATTTTCATTGCTTCCTCTTTATGGACCATGCTTTTGGCTTCCCTGTAACCACATTGCTGTATTCTAAATCCAATGATCAATTTCAATAATCATTTCTCAGGGCTCATATTACTTGACTTATGTGCATGATTTAAAATAACTCATTACTTTCTCTTCCCAAAAACACTTTCTAAATTCACCTACCAAGCACTAAAATCTCTTTCTTTCCTTCTATTTGTTGGTTGGTCCTTGTCATTCTCATTTACTGGTTTGTCGTCATTTTTTTTCCCTTCTTAATGTAGAGGTGCCAGAGCTCAGTCTCTTTTCTTCTCTAACCCCATGTTCTCTTTTGATGTTCTTGTCTGGTCACATGGTTTTACATACTATCTAGAAACTATCACATCCAGACTTCTCTCCCAAACTATGGATCCATATAGCCCCACTGCCAACTTGATAGACTTGCTTAAACATCTAATAAACATCTGGTATTCAACATGTTTAAAAGTGACTTCCTATCCTTCCCCTCATATCTATTCCACTTGCCATGATGACTTTCATTCACCTAGTTCTGTTGTTCAACACCCTTGGACTCCTTTTTCTTTCAGCTCCATCATCTCCAATTAGGTATTGTGTTGACTATCTTTCAAATTATCTCCAGAAGCCAAACACTTCTTACTTCAATTATATTCTCCTCCAAGTCACTGTTGTCCCTGTACTGGATGATAGCAGTAACCTCTGAACTGAACGGGTCTCCCAGCTTCTCCCACTGCTCAATCTATTCTTAACCCAGCAACTGTAATGGTTACTTTGGCATATAAGTCAGATCTTGTCATTTCTCTTCCCAAAACACTCAACTGAGAGTGAAAGCCCTAGTGTTTACAAATTGCTGAAAATGCCAAGAATCATCTGATTCCCTAACACTTCTCTGATCTTTTCTCTTTCAACTTCCCCCACCTCTACTATACACACAAACACACACACATACACCAGCCTCTTCAACACCTAAGCTTTCTTCTGACATTGAGCATTTACTCTATATTCCCTCTGCCTGGAATATAAAATTATGCCACATATCTGCTGGTCTGTTTTCACATCCCCAAATTTCTGCTTAAATCTCATCACTCAAGGAGGTCTCCCCAGACTTTCTATTTATTGTGGAAGCCTATTAATCCCACACACCCAAGCACCCCTGATTCCTCTTACCCTGTTCTACCTTCTTTTCTCTTTCATACAATTATCAATTTCTAGCATTTATCTATTGACTTTCTTAATGTTTTCTGATTCAATGTCTCCCTACACAATGAGGGCTCCTTGAGAGTAGAGGTTGCTCTCTGTTTTATTCACTGAGGCATGCCAGAGCCTATAATGGAGGCATAGCCAGCACTCGATAAATATTTGTGGAATGGGTAAATAATAAATTCTCCTCCTTCATGCTCTTATTTTCTTTGACTCTTTACTCTTATCTCCTCCTCCCCCTCTGAACATTTCCTTTCCGTCTTGGCTTTGAATCTCTATTAAACATAAGTGTTCTCTAAAAATATGCCCCAACTTTTTATTCCTTAGCAATCAATGTACCCCACTTATAAGTACCTGAGTCTGCTGTTCCTTGAATTACTCAGGATATTGTAGGCAAGAAGGCTAAGTGTCATTAAGAATATATAACCATATTTTTAAACCAAAACTTTATTGGGAAATAAATGCTTACTTTTGTGTAGAGGACTTGTAAAATGAATTCTTTTCATTATATTTCTTGCTTGGTTGAAAAAGGGGTTCGCCATCATCCTAGGAGGCATAGGCATAAATATTAAGTTAGAAGAGGCCAGGTGTAAATGGGAATTGCTACTGTTTTTCATACACCATGCTTTCTCTTTCTTTTCTTCACTTTTCTTCTTTCATAAAACCTATTGATTGACAAGTGTCAACTTTTCCCTTCTTGCTCCCTCTTGTGTTAGAAATTTACATTCTGTTTATATTCCTCTAGTGCTTAAATTAAATTTTACAACATGTATATTAAAGTTCATGGAAATTCAGATGCTCATGAAAAAATATTGTATTCTAGATATTCACAAATAATTTTTAGCATGATGTATTTAAAACTTTTTAAAAGCAATTGTCTTATCTTTTAATAATACAAGGCTATTTGTTTTCAAATATTTCCCCCTTCTTATCTTCAATCTTATTTTATCAAAATTTTTAAATTAATTATTTATTATAATGAACATTGTTATTATTATCTTTAATGGTTACTATTTATTTAGATTTTCTAACATATTTTACCAATTCTTGCTTTACTTATCTTGTTTTTTCCTGCATTGTCTTTTTGCTGATTCTAGTAGTTATTTCATCAAGAATGTGAACTTCTTACAATCCTGGATTTGAATTCACCCTTACTTTTGAATAATACTCTAACTATGTTTAGAATTCTACTTAATAGTTATGATTCCTTGGAAACTTAACAGTATTTCATTGGCTTCTGGCTTGTATTGTGGGTTTTGAAATACCATTGAGCTTAATTTTTTTGTAGGTTTTCTCTTTGTGTTTTCCTCTTCTTTTGTTGAATTTAGAATATTATCTTTGTCTTAGCTTTTCTACAGCTTCAATATAATTTGTGTATGAGAGGATATATTTTTATTCATATAGCTTAGAACTTGTTATTCTTCCTCAATATGAGAATTCATGACTTTTTCTAATTTGGACTATCCTCAGTCTTTAACTGTTTATCATCAATATACTCTCCTCATTTAATTCTTTCGATATTTTCATTTAGAAAAATGTGATAAATGTTAGAGTTTCTAATTCTATAATTCAAATCTCTTAACTTTTGCATCTCTTTAATGCTAATCCATATTTATCTTCCACTTTACTGCCATCAACTTTCATGTTCACTAAATCCTATTTCACCAGTTTCAAGTCTGCATTTAAACTTATTCATTATGATTTTTTAAACTTTCATCGAAGTTACAACTAGTAAAATAATCAAATAGGTTTCTCATTTATTCTGTTAATACAGTGAATTACATTGATTTATTTCTGAATGTTAAACCAATATTTGCATTTCTGGGATAAAATGTACTCGATCATGGTGTATCATCCTTTTTATATAAATTACTAGTTTTGATGTACTAATACTTTGTAAGGATTCTATGTACAGAGATGTACTAGTCTATAATTTTTATTTTTTTTGTAATAGGTTAAGCTGGACTTCAGATAAGGTGTGACCTCCCTCATTCAAGATGGGTCAGAATCCTTTTACAAAGTCTTATAGGGAAGGTCACAGAGAGAGATAAAAGGCACAAAGACAGCAGCAAGAAGTTGAAATTCACCAGAACCCAGAAGGGAAGGGAGTGGCCAGAAAAGGCCATGATGTACATTGGCTTAGCAGAGGGATGAAGGATCAAGGATATCTGGCAGTCAGCTCCAGAATATCAGTTTTGGGGAAAAAGTATTGCCTTGATGAAGCCTTGACTTGGACTTGATTTGGATCTCTCCTAGCCTAAAAACTGCAAGCTTTTATTAATTTCCATATTTAAGTCAACCCATTGCATGGAATTTGCTTTAGCAGCCAGCAACTAAAACCTATATTTTCAATTTTATGAGCATATTTTTCATTATATCATTGAGCTTAATAGCTGCTTTAATGTCCCTTTCTCATGATTCCAGCTTCTGTATCATCTCAAGTTGGCCTCTGCTGATTGTCTTTACCCTTGACATTGGGTCATATTTTCCAGGGTATTTTTATATTGAGTAATTTTGCATTGTATTTCCAACATTGTGAATGTTATGTTGTGGAATATCGGATTCTGTATTTTTCTTCTCAAGTGTCTTGATGTCTCGGTTGGCAATTAACCTGATTAGACTCATACCGCAAATTTTTTCTCGCCTGTTGTGGGTAGCAGTCAAAATCTCAGATCAGCATTTTCACCTTTGCCTATGATGCAAATCGCTTCGGGTCTGTTCTTAGCAAGGATGTTAAGTTTCTGTGTAGAAATGTGGCACCCTTCACCTGCTCTCTCCTACCTGGGAATCTTCCTTCTTCTTTTTGCCATGGTTTCCCCATTTCTCCATTTTTTATTTTATTTTAGGTCAGAAAGACAGAGGATCCTATTGAAATTTTAACCATCCCCTGTTCCTTTATTGAGATCCACTTTCAGACCAAAGCCTTGAAAATGGGAAAGTCACTGTTTCCTCTAAAGTTTCAACTCCTCTCTGAAATCTAACTTTGTTCACTCCCCATAGCCTTCAAGGAGGTGAAATTGTACCTTGTCGGAGTTAGTGGTTTTCATCTGTGGAAGCTTAGTTTGCTAGGAACTTACTCCACCACACAGGAAACAAGTATTTTTAACAGAGTTTTAAATAAATGCTCAGTTATAGAATCTCCCATTTGGCTCCATTTCATGTCTGCTGGTTCTTTTCATTAAGTTTTGCACTTGCCTTTGAAATAAAATTTCTTACTGTACTTCCTTGAAAATTAAAGTCTATCTCAGGTTTCTCTACCATCTGAGATATTTAGAGAGACTTTCATAGTTGGTAAGTTTTTCATGTGGATTATAATTTTGACTGTGATCTCATCATAGTGATAGCATTTTCTATGGGATCCTACCTGTCCTGCTTTGTGGAAATGTTCATACAGAGCAGGTGTTTATTGCTTCTAGGTCCAAAACCATTTTTTTACTTAAAATGTACAATGTGGCATTCCCACATTATGTGTATACTAAGAAATCACAATCCACATACCCTCAAGGTACTGGCCTATGGTTCTAATTTCTCATGGTTAATATAGTATATTATTGTTCAATGTATTGCCCTGGTCAGTTGTTCAAATTTCTTCCTGTGTTTAAGGATTTAGTCAGGAATCCTTTTCATTGATAAGATAGATTTTTGTGTTACCTGAAAGTAGATAAAAAACTCAATTTCAACTATTCACCATAAGAGATTCTGAGGTTTCAAATCCATTTCCTGCATGGGTATTAAAATATTAGTTCTTGCACTATTTGGCTTCAGACCAAACCAGTTTCATTCCTCACAATCCACCAATAAAATAAAACCACTTTTCATTTGGGCCCATTACCACGGATTAAAGACAAGACAAGTCTTTCACATACTTTGCAACTGGCAGTAGCTATTTACTGAGTTCTGTCAATATGGTTTAGGATGCTGTGTGAAACTTCTGGAACAAATCATTGAAAGGAAGGGGTATGCCACTTTGTCCCTTCTCCAATCCTGATGCTTAGGATATGACCAGTCTTGGACCATATTAGCAGCAGCCTTACATTTAGGTGTGAGTAGCAAGATAAAATGAGTCCAAAACAATCTCATGGAACATACCCTCTGTTTCAAATTAGTTAAATTAGATTCTAAATTTGGGTCTGGGTGGAGGTCAGCTGTAATACAATGGGAAACTGGGGCCAAAATACATGAGCAGAGATAGTTTTTTACTTACGGGTCCCAGGAAGAAGGGTGGCACTCTCTCTGAGGGCTTGAAGCACAATTGGCTCAGCTGACTCAGCCAGCAGGCGGTGAGAACGCAAGCAGAGTAAGCAGAAACTGTGGGCTTGTGCTTTTATTGTGGTCCAAGGGTGGGGGTTAGTATATTTCCCAGGAGAGTCAGTGATTGATTAGTTTAAAGCAAATGCACATGAAAAAGCAAATCGACTGTAAGTCTGAGATGTTGGGGATGGTTAGCTTATCTTTGGGGACCAGCAATGAGTTCTGGGTGAGGCATGCAGGCGGTGTGCATGGGGGCTGCAGATGTTCTAGCGGAGTTTATGCTCCAGGACTGGTAAGCTGCTTATTAATTAGTCCAGAGGTCATGGTGGAGGCAAGTGGTTTAGCCCAAGTGAGATGAATGCCAAAAGAGTGCACAAACATTTCGATAGTTACAAAGCTCCCTGTTTCATCATAGCTTTCTGAACTATTAAGCTAAAAGGCTATAAATTTCCATCTTGTTTAAATCACAGCATATTTGGGCCTCTGTTACCCACTGCCACACCTATGAAGTATTTAATGTAAGCTATGACATTTCTTTTTTATATTTTTATTGATTAACTTAACATACAAACATTCTTAACATACAAATAATTCATACATGGTATACAGTCAATGGCTCACAATATCATCACACAGTTGTGTATTTATTCATCACCATGATCATTTTTAAGAACATTTGTATCATTCCAGAAAAAGAAAGAAAAAAGAAAAAATTCATACATACCATATCCCTTAACCCTCCCTCTCATTGACGACTAGTATTTCCATCTACCCAATTTATTTTAAACTTTTTCTCCTCTATTATTTGTTTATTTTTTAATCCATATTTTTTACTCATCTGTCCATACCCTAGATAAAAGAAGCATCAGACACATGGTTTTCACACTGACACAGTCACATTGTAAAAGCTAATTCATTATACAATCATTTTCAAGAAAGAAGGCTACTGGAACATAGTTCTACAGTTTCAGGTACTTCCTTCTAGCCACTCCAATACACCACAAACTAAAAAGGGATATTTATATAATGTGTAAGATAACCTCTGGGATAACCTCTCAACTCTGTTTGAAATCTCTCAGCCAGTGACACATTATTTTTTCTCATTTCTGTCTTCCCTCTATTGGTCAAGAAGGTTTTCTCAATCCCTTGATGCCAGGTCCTGGCTCATCCCAGGATTTCTGTCCCATATTGCCAGGGAGATTTACACTCCTGGGAGTCATGTCCCATGTAGTGGCAGGGGAGGGCAGTGAGTTTACCTGCTGTTTTGACTTAGAGAGAGAGGCCACATCAGAGCAACAAAATAGGTTTTCTGGGGGTGACTCAGGCCTAATTTTAAACAGGCTTAATCTATCCTTTGTAGGGATACGTTTTATAAGGTTGAACCCCAAGATGCAGGGCTTGGCCTACTGATTTGAATATCTCCACTGCTTGCAAGAATATCAGAAATTCTCTAAATTCTCCAGGAAAGTTGACTATTTCTCCCTTTCTTCCTATTCCCCCAAGGAAATTTTGCAAATACTTCTTTATTCACTGTCCACATCACTCTGGGATTTATCAGGTATTCACAATAACCTAGAAAAACCAACAAAATCTCATGCCCTATTCAAGATTCCATGTACTTATAGTGTTCAACTAAACCAACCATACAAGTTAAAATAGGAAATGTGCTACCCAAAATATAAATTTTGCACACAAATAAATATCTCTTCCTTTATTACATATGCTTTTAGCATTGAATTTCTTTTGCTTTTTTGGCACTTGGGATTTCCCTTCCCTTTCTTGTTTTTGAGCTTGGCTGTATATTTCATTTAGAAAATATTTAGCATTTCAATATATGTGAAGGTGACAGTCTGTGACAATTCTGGGAATGAGCTTCCTAATCTTCAACTCCAGAATTGTAACAGTCAGTATCAGAATGTTGTAGGCATTACCAACCTATGACCTACTCTTACATTGCTAACTCACAAAATATGTTAAGGCATTAATTTGTTTTGTCAATTAGAATTATCAGTTTATTCATTGTTTTAAAAAAATTGTTTTGGTTTCATTGATTATATTGGAGTTATAAACATTAGGTGATTATATTTAGTTTTTTTATTTTGTTTTGTTTGTTTGTATGCTGTATGGTGAGGGTCACATTTCATTCTTTTTCCATGTGAGTGCTCAGATGTGGCCTCTATCTCTCTAAACCCAAATCTGCAAGTGAAATCATTGCCCTGCCCCCTACATGGAACATGACATCCAGGGGTGAACGTCTCCCTGGTGGGGTGGGAGATGATGCTCAGGGATGAGCCTGGGCCTGGCATCATGGGATCAACAATGCCATCTTGACCAAAAGGGGGAAAAGAAGTGTAACAAATAAGGTATCAGTGGCTGAGAGAGTTCAAATAGAGTCAAAAGGCTACTCTGGATGCCACTTTTACACAAGCTTCAGTTAGTCATTGATACCTATCATAGTTTGCCAAACCCTGGCTAAAACCATTCCAGCAATCCTAAAGAACACCTAGGCCATTATATAAGATTCTACAAAGGTTCCATGTGCTAGGGTAACTTTCCAGCAACCTACAACCTGCAGATGGGTCCCTGGACCGGATAAGTCCTGAAATGCAGAGGGACTAGCCTCTCCCTAGTCAGATAGTTCCATCCCCTATCCCATATTATCAACAGCCCCTTCCAATATGAAGTTAGAATGGGCATAGCCCAAACAGCCCTAAAGAGTGGGAGAAAGATCAAAGGTGAAGGTGGAGTTATACATAAAAAGTTGGATTTAATAAATGTGTATGAGTGCTGAATCATTATACTGATATTTCTTTTAGCCTCCAGTATTTAGAGCAGCTAGAAATACAAACCTAAAATTATGGAATTGTAACCCACACCAAACTCTGAAATCTGATCTACAACTAATTGTTGTGATGTACTTTGAAATTTATTGTCTTTAGATATATATATTATTTAAAGAGAAAGAAGAGTATAACAGAGAAGATAGGATTTAAGAAATGAATATTACAGTTGAATCATTCTATTGATATTTCTGTTGATCTACAGTGTCTTGGAGCAGCTAGAAGAAAAAATGAAAAATTGTGGAACTGTAACCCATAACCATAACCAGACTTTAAAATCTGTTTAATAATGTATTTGGAAATTTATTGCTTTTTTTTGTACATGTTATATTTCACAATAAATTTTTTTTTTTAAAAAGTTACGTGGCATTATACAGAGAAGGTGTGGTTTAACAAATGAGTGTGATTGCTGAATCATTGTATTTCTTTTAGCCTCCAGTATCCTAGAGCACTAGAAGTAAAAACCTAAAATTGTGGAATTTTAAGCCATACCAAACTCTTGAAATCTGTTCTATAATTAATTGTTGTGGTGTACTTGGAAACTTTTTGTTCTTGTATATATGTTATTTTTCACAAAAAAGGAAAGAAAATGTCAACTGTGATGATAAATGCACAGCTATATGATGATATTGTGAACCATTGGTTGTACACTTTGGATGATTACATGGTGTACCAGTTTGAAAGGATTTATGTATCCTAAAAAAGCCATGTTTTAATCCTAATCAATCTTGTGAGAGCAATGCTTTCTTCTAATCCCTATTCACTACTAGTGGAAACTTGATTAGGTTATCTCCACAGAGATGTGACTCAATTGATTTGGGGTATTAAACTTGATTAGATGGAGGTATGTCTCCACCCATTCTACATGGGGTTTGATGAGATTACTGGACTCCTTTAAAAGAGGAAGCATTTTGGAGAAAGCTTCAGAACAACATAGCCACGAGAAGCCAGTGACCTTTGGAAATGAAGAAGGAGAAAGCCCCCAGGGGAGCTTCAGGAAACAAGAAGCCAGTTGAGAAAGCTAGCAGACTGTCACCATGTTTGCCACGTGCCTTCCCAGTTGAGAGAAAAATGCTGAATGTCATCAGTCTTCTGGAACTAATGTATCTTTCTCTGGATGTCTTAGATTGGACATTTTTATAGACTTGCTTTAACTGGGACATTTTCTTGGCCTTAGAACTGTGAACCAGCAACTTATTAAATTCTCCCTTTTTAAAAGCCATTCCATTTGTGGTATATTGCATTCTGGCAGCTAGCAAATGAGAACACATGGTATGTGAATATATAATATTTATCAATAAAAATAAAAAATAAATTGTTTTGGCTTCATTGATTATATTGGAGCTATACATATTAAGTGATTATGTTTAGTGTTATATATATAAATATATTTTATTGAGGTAAAATTCATGTAAAGTGGAATGTATAGACTATTAGGTTGCTTTTTGTTTTTTGCTTATTTGGCATGGGTAGACTCCAGGAATCAAACCTGGATCTCCAACTTGACAAGCAATAATTCTTACCTCTGAGCCACCACTGTACCGCCTTAGGTTATTTTAATTAAATTACAAATCCATGTAACCAACCAATAACCAGTGTCAAAATATAGTACATTTCCATCATTCTGGAAAATTACTTCATTCTCCTTTCCAGTCAATCCTCAGTCCACACAGGCAACCACTATTCTCTTTACTAGCAACTTAAATTAGGTTTGCTGCTTTCGGCCTTCATATAATTGGAATCCTATAGTATGTACTCTTTTGATTCTGGCTTTTTCTGCTCAGTTTAATACTTTTGAGATTTTCCCCTGTTGTGGAGTATATAGATGGGTCAGTCTTTTTTCCTGTTGAGTACTAGTGCATCATTTTTGTCTGCTATTAATTAAGCTGCTATAAGCATTTCAGTACAAGTCTTTTTGTGGAAACAGATTTTCATTTTTTAGAGTAAATTACTAAAGGTAGAATTGCTAGGTCATCAGATAAATGTAAGCTTCACTTTCTAAGATACTACCAAAGGCATGAGAAATCCAGTGTCTCCCTGTCCTCACCAATGTGTGGTGGTGTCAAACATTTTCCCCCCTATTATTTAATTATTTTTAATCCATATTTTTTACTCATCTGTCAATATCATAGATAAAAGGAGCATCAGACACAGGGTTTTCACAATCACATAGTCACATTGCAAAAGTTATATCATTATGCATTCATCTTCAAGAAACATGGCTACTGGCACACAGCTCTACAGTCTCAGGCACTTCCCTCCAGCCTCTCTAATACACCTTAAACTAAAAAGGGGTTATATATATAATGCATAAGAATAACCTCCAGGTTAACCTTGACTGTTTGAAATCTCTCAACTGCTGACACTTTATTTTGTCTAATTTCTCTTTCAGTCAAGAAGGTTTTCTCAATCCCTTGCTGCTGAGTCCCAGCTCATTCTAGGATTTCTGTTCCATGTTGCCAGGGAGGTTTACACCCCTTAGAGTCATGTCCCATGTAGAGAGGGGGAAGGGCAGTGAGTTCATTTGCCATTTTGGTTGAGAGAGAAAGGCCACAAATGAGCAACAAAAGAGGTTCCCTGGGGGTGACTCTTAGGCCTAATTTTAAGTAGGCTTAGCCTATCCTTTGTGGGAATAAGTTTCATAGGAATAAACCCCAAGATCGAGGGCTCGGCCAGTTGAATTAGTTGTCCCCACTGCTTGTGAGAATATCAGGAATTCTCCAAATGGGGGAGTTGAATTTTCCTCCTTTCTTGCCATTACCCCAAAGGGACTTTGCAAATACTTCTTTATTCACTGTTCACATCAATCTGGGATTTATTGGGGCATCACACTAACTTGGACAAACCTACAAAATCTCATGCCCTATTCAAGGTTTCATGTACTTATGGTGTTCAATTAACCTGTCCATATATGTTAAGTTAGGAAATACACTATTCAAAACACAAATTTTGCACCAAATAAACATTTCTAACTTTAGTCTCACACAGAAGTTGAAGTTTTAAAATATGAATGACCATCTATTCTCAACACCCTGCAATACCGACATTCCTTTGCTCTTCCTCAAGCAAAAACATTTTTTTAATTTGTACATTTAGTCACTATCATTGTACACTCTAGGCATTCTTAGATTAAACCATCTCAGTCTTTATCATCTTTCCTTCTGGGTTCATATGTGCCCCAGCACTCTTCCCTCTATCATTCTCACATTTACCTTCACTCAGTGCACTTACATTATTGTGCTGCAATTAGGTAGTACTCTGCTATTCATATCTGAATTTTTACAATCAGTCCTGTTGCACAATCTATATCCCTTCAGCTCCAATTACCCAATATCTACCCTATTCTATCTCCTGATGAGCTCTGTTCTTAACTGAAATTCTCCAAGTTTATTCATTAATGTTAGTTCATATCAGTGAGACCATGCAGTATTTGTCCTTTTGTTTCTGGCTAATCTCACTCAGCATAATGTCCTCAAGGTCCATCCACATTGTTACATGCTTCATGACTTTATTCTGTCTTACAGTTGTGTATTATTCCTTCATATGTATATGCCACAGTTTGTTTAGCCACTCATCTGTTGATGGACATTTGGGCTGTTTTCCTCTTTTGGTAATTGTAAATAATGTTGCTGTAAACATTGGTGTGCAAATGTCCATTTGTATCCTTGCCCTCATGTCCTCTGAGTAGACACCTGGCAATGGTATTGCCGGATCATAAGGCAATCTTATACTTAGCTTCCTGAGGAACTGCCAAACTGCCTTCCACTGTAGTTGTACCATTTTACATTCCCACCAACAGTGGATAAATGTGCCACTTTCTCCACATTTTCTCCAGCACCTGTTGTTTTCTGTTTTATTGATAAAGGCCATTCTGGTGGGTGTGAGATGATATCTCATTGTGGATTTGATTTGATTTCCCTAAAAGCCAGGGAAGTTGAGCATCTTTTCATGTGCCTTTTAGTCATTTGTATTTCCTCTTCTCAGAAGTGTCTGTTCATATCTTTTGCCCATTTTGTATTTGAGTTGTTTGTCTTTTTGTTGTTGAGTTGAACAATCTCTTTATATATTCTGGATATTAGACAATTATCTGATATGTTGTTTCCAAATATTGTCTCCCATTGTGTAGGCTGTCTTTTTACTTTCTTGACGAAGTCCTTTGATGCACAAAAGTGATTACTTTTGAGGAATTCCTATTGATTTATTCCTTTCTTCAGTGCTCATGCTTTGGGTGTAAAATCTAGGAAACTGCCTCCTAGTACAAGTTCTATAAGATATTTCCCTACATTTTCTTCTAACAGTTTTATGGTCTTAGATCTAATGTTTAGATCTTTGATCCATTTTGAGTTTATTTTTGTATAGGGTGTGAGATATGGATCCTCTTTCATTCTTTTGCATGTGGATATCCAATACTCCACACACCATTTATTGAAGAGACTGTTCTGTCCAAGGTGAGTTGGCTTAACTGCCGTATCAAAGATCAATTGTTCATAGATAAGAGGGTCTATATCTGAACATTCTATTTGATTCCATTGGTCAGTATATCTATCTTTATGCCAGTACGATGCTGTTTTGACCACTGTAGCTTCATAATATAACTTAAAGTTAGGTAGTCTGAGACCTCCGACTTCATTTTTCTTTCTCAGGATATTTTTAGCTATTTGGGCACCCTGCCCTTCCAGATAAATTTAGCTATTGGTTTTTCTATTTCTGCAAAATAAGTTTTTGGGGTTTAAATTGGTATTGCATTGACTCTATAAGTCAATTTAGGTAGAATTGACATCTTAACTATATTTAGTCTTCCAATCCATGAACATGGTGTGCTTTTCATTTATTTAAGTCTTCTGTAATTTCTTTTAGCAGATATATGAATATTTTCTTTCATGTGACATAGTTTCATTTTCTTAATGATGTCTTTTGAAAATCAAGTTATTTCAAAAACTTTATAGATTTAGCTGTTATATTTGTGGAATGACAGACCACAAACTTTATTTTGTATATCTGTGGGGTAAAACTTGACTTTTTTCCCCTATAAGGCTATGCATTTCTTCCAATAATTTGTTGAAAAGACTTTCTTTTGTTCATTAAATTGCCTTGATTCATTAAAAAAATCAATTTGCAATGTTTAGGTGGGTCTATTTCTGTATTCTCTAACATATTCCATTGATCCATATTTCAATCATTTTGCTAACTGATACAGATTACTTTATATAGTAGGCTTTATATATTTTTTTTTCTTTTTTTTTTTTTACATGGGCAGGCACCGGGAATTGAACCCCGGTCCTCTGGCATCACAGGCAAGTATTCCTACCTGCTGAGCCACCGTGGCCTGCCCAGCTTTATATTAAGATTTGAAATCAGGTAATGTAATTTCTCCAACTTCATTGTTTTCTAAAAATTATTTCAACTGGAGAAATAGAAGTAGTAAGAGCTAGCAATTTTCTTGTTCCTAATTTTAGCAAGAAAACATTAGTAAATCACCATTATATATTATTTTTAGCCAAAAGTTTTTCATACATGCCCTGTATCAAGTACTTCTTCTCAAGGAGACACTTGACTATTTCTAACTTTTTGCATTTATGCATCCATTTTATAAAGAACTTTTCAAATTCTACAAAACTACAGTTGGAATATTGATTGGGATTGCATTGAAATTGTAAATCAACTTAGGGAAAATTTAAATATTATTAAATATTTAGCAATCCAATCCAGATAATATGTTTCTCTCCATATGTATACTAATTTTGTCAAAGAGTTCTTGAATGTCTTTTGGTAGATTTATTCCTCAGTAGCTAATAGTTTTGATAGAATTTTAAATAACTTAAGTTTTCATTTTCTGTTTCTCACCAGTATTTAGAATATAATGAAGGATTTTACAATAATTATTATATCCAGAAACTTTATTAAGCTTTATTTTAAATTTTAGTAATTTAACAATTGATTCCTTTGGACTTTTTGCATAATCATATTAGCAATAATAATAACTTCATTTCTTTCCAAATTTTATATTGTTTTTATATTTGCTTGTTTGGGTTGGCTAGGATCTCTAGTGAAATGTTGTACAGGCGAGGTCAAAGAGAACATTCCTGTTACTGATTATAAAGCAAATTTTTTCAACATCTTGTCATTAAATATTAAGTTTGCCTTATCTTTTAGATACCTATTATTGGTTTAAGAATGATATTCAATTTTTTAAAATCAAACTTCTTTTTTGTGTGTGTGTGTATGTTGAGGCAAGTATATTACTTTTCTACTTAATCAGTTGATGACAGTGAATTACATTCATTTTCTATAGTTAAGACAATCTAATATCCTAGGATAAGTCCAAATTTATCATGATGTATTAATCATTTAATATATTGTTATGTCCTCTTTGTTTATGTTTTATTTAGGATTTTTACATCTTTTCTGATGATTGCAATTAGACTTCGTTTTTCATATTCTACCCTTGTCAGATTTTAGCATTAAACTTTATCTAGCTTTGTAAAATTTGACACTAGGCTCTTCTATTTTAATGTGTAAAAGTATTTATAAAACTGAATTTTTTTCTTTTAAATTTTTTTAGAATGACTTCAAAACTATAGTTTGTCATATTCTTTGTGTAGGATTTTCATTATACTTTCAGTACATTTAATAGTTACAGAAGCAATAAAGGTTCCATTTGTAGCAGTTTTCATAAGCTGCACTTTTCCCAGAAAATTGTGTACTTCATCTAAATTTCCAAATATTAGCATAATATATTCATATTTTAACATACGCAGGATCTGCAGTGCTGTTACCATTATATTGCTGAATTTGTGTTGTGTCAAATTATAATCTACTTAATTTGGTGTAAATCTACCACTGGGTTTCTTTTCTATTACCTTCATATGATTTTCATTTCATTTGTGTTACTTCCTTTAAAATTGCTGAGTTTATTTTCTCTGTTTATCTCATTTGATCTCCCCCATTAGCTAACTGCCTATCCTCTTTGATGTATTTTGTTGTTCTTGTTACTATCATTCTAGATTTGCAATAAGCATCTTTAAAATGTATATTTTTAACTCTCAGGTTTCCAATGTAATATTATACATTATATGTGCTAAAATTAAAAAAATATCATTATTACTGTTACTTCAAACAGGTACCTTAAAGAACTTCAAAAATGAAAAATTTATTTTATGTTTACCCATATCTTCACCATTTCTGCTGCTTTTGATTCCATTGTGCAGACTTAAATTTCCGTATTTATTGTTTTCCACCAGCCTGAAGAACTTCTGTTAGGTTTGCTGGCACTGAATTCTCTCACTTTTGAATATCTGAAAATATCTGCAGTTTGCTTTTCTTGAAATTTTTAATTGCTGATACTTAAATGATGTCTTATTTTTTTCTGGGTCATACAGATCCTGACAAGAATCCCCCTTCTATTTTTATGTATGGTCCTCTGTACATAGTATGTCTTTCTTTCTCTTACTTCTTTTATGATGGTCCCTTTATCAGTGGCTTTAAGCAATTTAATTGATGTGCATTTGCATAATTTTCCTCATCTTTATACAACTTGAAATTTGTTGAGCATCTTATATCTGCAGATTTATAATTTTCAAAAATTTGGAAAACTTTAGCCATTATTTATTAAAATATTTTTCTCTTCCCAATAAACTTTTGCCCCTGGGATTCCAATTACATGACTACTTGACATTGTCTCAGAGCTAACTGATACTTTTAAATTTTATTATTTATTTATTTATTTATCTATTTTGGGGGGGTGCAAGGCACAGGAAATGAATGCAGGTTTCCTGCATGGAAGGCAAGCATTCTACCACTGAAGCACCCATGCACCCCTAAATTTATTTAGTTTATCTTCTTGCTGTATTTCATTTTGTATAGTTTCCTTTAATATATCTTCAAGTTCACTGATCTTTTCTCCAGCAATGTCTGATCTACTCATAAAAAATCCATTTAATTTTTCATTTTAGATAGTCTATTTTTAATCTCTAGAAACCCTATTGAATGTTTTGTTTATATCAGACCTCTTTCTGTAGTTATTTCCCCAGTTCCAGAATGCATAATTGGAATAGACATACTGAGCAACTAGCAGAATACCGACATTGGCTCTCTAACTCATAGAGTGAGGGCTATTATGGTGGGAAAGAACAAGTGGAAGCCACTAGAATTGCCCCACCTGGAAAAATAGTAAATCAGAAGCAATACCAGATTCCTGGAGGGATTGCAGAGATTACTGCCACTCTTAAGGACTTGAAGGATGCAGGGGTGATGATTCCCACCACATCCCCATTCAACTTTCCCATTTGGCCTGTGCAGAAATCAGATGGGTCTTGGAGGATAACAGTGGACTACTGTAAGCTCAACCAGGCAGTAACTCCAATTGCAGCTGCTGTTCCAGATGTGGTATTATTGCTTGAGCAAATCAGTATATTCCTTGGTGCCTGGTATGCAGCTATTGATCTGGCAAACACATTTTCTCAATAGCTTTTAGTAAGGACCACCAGAAATAATTCAGCTGGCAAAGTCAGCAATATACTTTCACTGTCCTACCTTAGGGGTATAAAAACTCTCCAGCCCTATGTCATAATCTTGTCCACAGGGAACTTGGTCATTTATCCCTCCCACAAGACATCATACTGCTCCATCATATTGATGGTATCATGTTCATTGGACCTAGTGAGAAAGAAGTAGCAACTATTCTAGACTTATTGGTAAGGCATTTGTGTGTCAGAGGATGGGAGAAAAATCCAACAAAAATACAGGGGCCTTCCACCTCAGTGAAATTTCCAGTTGTCCAGTGGTGTGGGCCATGTCGAGATATCCCTTCTAAGGTGAAGGATGAGTTGCAGCATCTGGCCTCTCCTATGACCAAAAAAAAATGCACAACACCTAGTTGGTCTCTTTGGATTTTGGTGACAACATATTTCTCATTTGAGAGTACTACTCCAACCCATTTATTGAGTGATCAGAAAAACTGCTAATTTTGATTGGGGACATGAACAAGAGGAGGCTCTGCGACAGGTCCAGACTGCTATACAAGTTGATCTGCCATTCGGACCATACGATCCAGCAGATCCAATGGTGCTGGAAATGTCAGTGGCAAATAGAGATGCTGTCTGGAGCCTTTGGCAGGCACCTATAGGAGAATCACAATGCAGACCCTTAGGATTTTGGAGCAAAGCCTTACCATCTGCTGCAGATAGCTACTCTCCTTTTGAGAAACAGCTTTTGGCCTGCTACTGGGCCTTAGTAGCGTGAACACTTAATCATGTGTCACCAAGTTACCATGAGACCTGAGTGGCCTATCATGAACTGAGTGTTGTCTGACCAACCAAGCCATAAAGTTGTGTGTGTGCAGCAGCACTCCATCACAATATGGAAATGGTATATACAAGATAGGGCCTGAAGGCACAAGTAAGTTACATGAGGAAGTGGCCCAAATTCCCATTGTCCACTCTTGCCACATTACCTTCTCTTTCCCAGACCAGAGCTATGGCCTCTTGGGGACTTCCTTACAGTGAATTGACTGAGGAAGAGAAAACTCAGGCCTGGTTTACAGATGGCTTGGCATGATATGCAGGTACCACCTGAAAGTGGACAGTTGCAGCACTACAACCCCTTTCTGGAGTGTCCTTAAAGGACAGTGGTGAAGGGAAATCCTCTCAGTGGGCAGAACTTCAAGCAGTGAACCTGGATGTTCATTTTACTTGGAAGGAGAACTTGCCAGAGGTTCATTTGTATACTGACTCATGGGCTGTTGCTAATGGTTTGACTGGATGATCAGAGACTTGGAAAGACCACAACTGGAAAATTGGTGACAAAGAGGTCTGGGGAAGAGGTATGTGGATAGACCTTTCTGAAGATATTTGTGTCCCATGTGAATGCACACCAGAGGGTGACCTCAACAGAGGAAGGTTTTAATAATCAAGTGGATAAGATGACCCATTTTGTGGATACCCGTCTGCCTCTTTCCCCAGCAACTCCTGTTATTGCCCAATGGGCTCATGCACAAAGTGGTCATGGTGGTAGGGATGGAGGTTATGCATGGGCTCATCAACATGGACTTCCACTCACCAAGGCTCACCTGGCTACAGTCATTGCTGAGTGTCCAATCTGCCACCAGCAGAGACACACTCAACTCCCGATATGGCACCATTCCCCGAGGTGACCAGCCAGTTACATGGTGGCAGGTTGATACATTGGACCACTCCCTTCATGCAAGAGGCAGTGATTTGTTCTAACTGGAATAGATACGTACTCTAGATATGGGTTTGCTTTCCCTGCATGCAATGCTTCTGCTAAAACTACCATCTGTGGACTTACAGAATGCCTTATCCATCATCATGGGATTTCGCGCAGCATTGCTTCTGATCAAGGAATACACTTCATGCCAAATGAAGTGTGGGAATGGGGACATTCTCATGGAACTTTCTGGTCTTACCATGTTCCCCATGATCCAGAGGCAGCTTGATTGATAGACTGGTGGAATGGCCTTTTGAAAACTCAATTACAGTGCCAACTGGGTGGCAATACCTTGAAGGGTTGGGGTAATGTTCTCCAGGAAGCTGTGTATGCTCTGAATCAGCATCCACTATATGGTACTGTTTTTCCCATAGCCAGGATCCATGGGTCTAGGAACCAAGGGATGGAAATGGGAGTGGCACCACTCACTATTACCCCTAGTGATCCATTAGGAAAATTTTTGCTTCCTGTCCTTGTGACACCTTGAGCTCTGCTGGTCTACAGGTTTTAGTTCTGAAAGAGGGAGTGCTTCCACCAGGAGAAACAACAATGATTCTATTGAACTGGAATCTAAGGCTACCACCTGGTCACTTTGGGCTACTCATGCCCCTGGATCATCAAGCCAAGAAGGGGATTACATTACTGGCTGGGCTGATTTCCCTCTATTTTCAGAGGGAAATAGGACTGCAACTAAACAACGGGGGTAAAGAAGAGTTTTCCTGGAATATAGGAGATCTCCTAGGGCTTCTTTTAGTACTACCATGCCCAGTGATTAAAATCAATGGAAAACTGAAACAACTCAATTCAGGAAGGGACTACCAATGCTCTGAAACTTCAGGAATGGAGGTTTGGGTCACTCCACTAGGCAAAGAACCACGGCCAGCTGAAATGCTTGCTGAGAGTAAAGGGAGCATGGTGGGTAGTGGAAGAAGATAGTGATCAATATGAAATATGACCACGTGATCAGTTACAGAAACGAGGACTGTAATGTTGTTTTGTTAATGTTATAGTATTTAAGTTGTAAGATATCAAGTTTAAGAATGAATATTACCCAAGGACTTGCACCCTATTCTAGGGAGATTTAATGTGTTTCTGGTTGTATGCAGGACAGTTGAGTATTGTTAGGTGAGGAAAAAATGTGTCTTCTATTGTTTTCAACTTAGAAATTAAGTATGGTTTAAGGTGATGTGTATAGCTGCCAAGTTGACCAGGGGTGGATTGTCATGGTCAGGTTCATGTGTCAATTTGGCCAGGTGGTGGTACCTGTTTGTCTGGTTGGGGAAGTACTGGCCTGTGTGCTACTATGAGGATATTTCATAGAATTAAATCATGATCATGTCAGCTGCATCCACAGCTGATTCCATTTGTAATTATCCAAGGGGAGTGTTCTAGTTTGCTAGCTGCTGGAATGCAAAATACCAGAAATGGAATGGCTTTTAAAAGGGGGAATTTAATGAGTTGCTAGTTTACAGTTCTAAGGCCAAGAAAATGTCCCAATTAAAACAAGTCAATAAAAATGTTCAATCTAAGGCATCCAGGGAAAGATACCTTGGTTCAAGAAGGCTGATGAAGTTCACGGTTTCTCTCTCAAGTGGAAGGGCACATGGTAAACACAGTCAGAGTTTCTCTCTCATCTGGAAAGGCATATGATGAGCATGGTCAGGGTTCTTCTCTCATCTGGAAGGGCATATGGCGAACACAGTGCTCTTTTACAGGACTCCAGTAAACCAATCAAGACCCACCCAAATGGCTGGGGACATGTCATCACCTAATCCAGTTTAACAACCACTCTTGACCAAATCACATCATCCAGGGAGATGATCTGATTAGTTTCAAACATACAGTATTGAATAGGGATTATTCTACCTTTATGAAATGGGATTTTGATTAAAACATGGCTTTTCTAGGGGGCATACTTCCTTTCAAACCAGCACAGGGAGTGTCTTCTGTAATGAATGATGTTTAATCTAATCAATAGACGGCTTTTTAAGGAGGATTTAGAGTAGACACTCACTCTCTTCCTGCTTGGGCCGGCAAGCCTCTCCTGTGGATTTTGTCCAGACCCTCCATCAGAGTTGTCAGCTTCACAGCCTGCCCTATGGATTTTGTACTCTATGTTCCCACGGTTATGTGAGACACTTTTATAAATTTTATATTTACAGATATTTCCTGTTGATTCTGTTTCTCTAGATAACCCTAACTAATACATCCCTAGTGAAGTTCATTCCTAGGAACTTGATTCTTATAGTGGCTATTTTTAATGGAATTTTTTCCTTAACTGACTCATCAGTTACATCATGTGTCTAGAAACATCACTGATTTTTGCACATTAATTTTATATCCTGCCACCTTGTTGAATTTATTTATTAGCTCAAGTAACTTTGTTGTAGATTTCTCAGGACTTTCCAAGTATAGTATTGTGTTACCTGCAAATAATGAAAGTGTTATTACTTCCTTTCCAATTTGGATGCTTTTATTTCTTTTTTCTGCCTGATTGCTCTAGCTAGAACTTCTAGTACAATGTTGAATAATAGTTGTGACAGAGGGCATCCTTGTCTCATTTCATATCTTAGGGGAAAGCATTCAGTCCCTCTCCATTGAGTATGATGCTGCTATGGGTTTTTCATACATGTCCTTTATCATATTGAGGAAGTTACCTTTGATTCCTATCTTTTGAAGTGTTTCTATCAGAAAAGGATGTTGAATTTTGTTGAATGCTTTGAATGCTTTTTCAGCATCAATTGGGATGATCATGTGATTTTTCCCTTTTGATTTTTTGATGTGCTGTGTTACATTAATTGATTTTCTTTATTGCACCCCTGGTATAAGCCCCACTTGGTCATGGTGTATAATTCATTTAATGTGTTATTGGATTGGATTTGCTAATATTTTGTTGAGAATTTTGGCATCTATGTTCTTTAGGGAGATTGGCCTGTCGTTTTCCTTTCTTGGAGCATCTTTACCCGGTTTTGGTATTAAAGTGATGTTAGCTTCATAAAATGAGTTCAGTAGCATTTCTTTTTCCTCAGTTTTTTTTGGAAAAGTTTCAGCAGGGTTCATGCTAGTTCTTCTTGGAATATTTGATAAAATTCCCCTGTGAAGCCATCTGACCCTGGGCTTTTCACTGTAGGAAGATTTTTGATGACTGATTAAATCTCTTTACCTGTGATCAGTTTGTTGAGATCTTCTACTTCTTTCTGAATCAGTTTAGCTTGTTTGTGTGCTTCCAGGAATTTGTCCATTTCATCTCAGTTGTCTAATTTGTTGGCATATAGTTCTTCATAGTATCAGTTTATGATTTCTTTTGCTTCTTCAGGGTCTGCGGTAATGACCCCCTCTTTTTTCTGAATTTTTAAATTTGCATCCTCTCTCTCTTTTTTTGAGCCTTCCTAAAAATCAATTTTATTGATTTTCTCAAACAATGACTTTAGGTTTTATTGGTTCTCTCTATTGTTCTTTTGTTCTCTCATTCATTTAACTCTGCTTTAATCTTTGTTATTTCTCTTCTTCTATTTGCTTTAGGGTTAGTTTGCTGTTCTTTCTCAATGCTCTAGTTTGCTAGCTGCTGGAATGCAATATACCAGAATCAGAATGGCTTTTAAAAGGGGAAATTTAAAAGTTGCTGGTTTACAGTTCTAAGGCTGAGAAAATGTCCAATTAAAACAAGTCTATAGAAATGTCCCATCAAAGGCATCCAGGGAAAGATATCTTGGTTCAAGAAGGCTGATGACATTCAGAGTTTCTCTCTCATCTGGAAAGGCACGCAGTGAACACAGTCACAGTTTCTCTCTTGGCTGGAAGGGCACATGGTGAGCAAGGTGTCATCTGCTCCTTTCTCTCCTGGCTTCCTGTTTCATGAAGCTCCCTGGGAGGCATTTTCCTTCTTCATCTCCAAAGGTCACTGGCTTGTGGGCTCTCTGCTTTTCATGGCTATGTCGTTCTTCTCTGCTCTCTCTGAATCTCTCTCATTCTCCAAAATGTTTCCTCTTTTGTAGGACTTCAGAAACTAATCAAAACACACTCAAATGGGTGGAGACATGTCGTCACCTAATCCAGTTTAACAACCACTCTTGATTAAATCGCATCTCCAGGGAGATGATCTAATTACAGATTCAAACATACAGTATTGAATAGGGATTATTCTGCCTTTACAAAGTGAGTTTTTGATTAAAACATGGCTTTTCTAGGGGACTTACATCCTTTCAGACCAGCACACTCAAGTTCCTCCAGGTGAGCAGTTAAGTCCTCGTTTTTGCTATCTTGTTTTTTAATATAGGCATTTAGGGCAATAAATTTCTCTCTCAGGACAGCCTCTGCTGTCTCCCATAAGTTCTGATATGTTGTATTCTCATTGTTCTTCTTCTCCAGATAGCTACTGATTTTCTAGCAATTTCTTCTTTGACCCACTAGTTAAGAGTGTATTATTTAATCTCCATATATTTGTGAATGTTCTCATTCTTTGATGGTTATTGATACCCAGCTTCATTCCATTGTGATCAGAGAAGGTGCTTTGAATAATTTTGATGTTCTTAAATTTATAAAAGTCTGTTTAGTGCCCCAGAATATGACCTATCCTGGAGAATATTCCATAAACACTAGAGAAGACTGTACATGCTGGTGTTTTGGGGTGTAATGTCTATATATGTATGTTAGGTCTAATTCATTTATCATGGTGTTTAACTGTTCTATTTCCTTGTTGATCCTCTGTCTGGTTCTATCTATAGAGGACAGTGGTATATTGAAGTCTCTTACTATTATTGTTGAATTGTCTATCATGCTCTTCAGTTTCTCCAGTGTCTGTCTCGTGTGCGTTGGATCTCCTTGATTGGGAGCATAAGCATTTATGATTGTTATTTCTTCTCAGTGAATTGTCCCTTTTATTAATATATAGTGTCCTTCTTTGTCTCTTATGAGGTCTTTACATTTAACATCTATTTTTTCTGATATTAGTATAGCTACTGCTTTCTTTTGTTTACAACTTGTGTGGAACATCTTTTTCCATCTTTTCACTTTCAATCTATGTGTACCCTTGTGTCTAAGATGAGTCTCTTGTAAGCAGCATATTTCTTAATCCATTCTGACAATCTGTATCTTTTAATTGTTAAGTTTAGTCTATTAACATACAAAGTTATCACTGAAAAGGCATTTTTTGAATCCAGCATCTTATCCTTTGGATTTTGTTTGCCAGATCTATATATTCTTTCCCCTTGATCTCTTTTTATCCTTTAAGTTACCCTTACTGGTACTCTTCAATTCTGTGCCCTCTGCTAGACCTCCCTCTCCTGTCTTTCTTTCTTTCTTTTTTTTTGAACTGGAAGAACTCCCTTTAGTATTTTTTGAAGGGCTAGTCTCTTGCTGACAAATTCTTTCATTTCTACTATATATTTTGCATCATGGAGTTTGTGTTTGTGCTTTGTTTTTCTATTTCTTACTTAAAGAACAATTAGAACACTTAAGTGTAGTCTTTAGTAGACAACCCACAATCGTTTAAATTGAGTGCATAATGTTTTCTACAGTAGGTGGGAATACAAGGCCACAAAATTTATTTTGCACCAGCCCCTCAATATAATATCAACATTATTTTAATATCATAGTATAAAGAGTCAACTGAATTAATCTTGCAGATGACTTTTGTTTAAGTACTCCCCATAGCATGTCCAGAGTAGAGTAATAAAGTTATTTTTACTTAGGTATTTTTCATTTCCAAAGAAAATTGACTCCCAAATATCACAGTTGGTATTACCAGTCTGACCTGCCTACTACCAATCGCAGAGCTGTGATCACAAATTAGTTTGAATTTAGTGTCTATCCTTTCATTTCACTAAATTAGGAATACAGCATTTATAGAACAAATAAGCACCAGTCATGCAACCACCCAAGGGTGAATATCTCTCTTCAATTAGCCGGTTGCAAGCTCAGACAGGAAACCCCACGATGTGAACAAAGTCTTATTCCAATTCTTCATCAAAAGGTTCTGGTTGTGAGTGTCAAGCATCTTCCAATGTAGGTCCCCAATCCAATCGCCAGTAGATGGGAGAGCAACAGAGATGGAAGGAAAAACCTTTAAAAGTTCTGCTGATAAAATGCTCCCTTTCTTCAACACACTTTTGTTTCTCATACTGAGAGTGGCCTTGGATGTTTGAAGAGGAATTCCTTGAGGAGGTGGAAGGGGGATTGGATATTTTTTGGCCAAATAGAACAATCACATATTTGAGTTTTTCTCC
Organism: Myrmecophaga tridactyla; assembly: GCA_004026745.1. NCBI lineage: Eukaryota > Metazoa > Chordata > Mammalia > Pilosa > Myrmecophagidae > Myrmecophaga > Myrmecophaga tridactyla. The sequence goes on from PVIY010007149.1 coordinate 25,492, forward strand.
AAGATACTTTCAACTTCTTTTCTTCTCTTAATATAATCTTGCTCAGATAGAGCTGTTTTACTCCCCAATACTTTCGGTATCTGTTTCAGAAGCTCTATGAGCATCTTGGGGTATCTGTGGCCGAGATGGGCTGTCACAGTGCGAGCTCTTGGAGCTGCTTTGGCCGGATTCATGCTGGGCATCCAGCAGTATTTTTTCCACCCAAGAGCCTACAAGTTCTGCTTCATTTGTCCAGAGCCCCTGCTCTGCGATAAGGTGCCTCCCAGGTCTTAGAGGACAGCGTTTCCGCCTCGATCCCACCCCTGGAGTCGCAAACTAGATGTTTTATTTTAGTCCATTCTCCCAATCTTGTATTTTAATTGAAATGTTTACATTGACGGTAATTGCTAATTAAAATTTGCGTTTAAAACTACCATGAACATGTTCTGCCTGTTTTATATTGCGTTCCCTCTTTTTCTTTCTTTTGGATCAATTTCCCATAATTCCATTAGTTTTATTTTTCTACTACTTTAGTGCTTGTCCTACAATTTTTTTACATGAATGTATTATCAAAGTTAACAATTATCAGTACTTTCACTCTCCCCTCAAAACACGGCAAGAGCTTAATACATTTAACTCCATTTATCCTATTCCAGATTTATATACCTTTATAGTCTTGTATTTTAATTCTATCAGTACCTATATTTAAATCCCAAAATGCATTAACATTAATTTTCTATAGTCACTTATATTAAACATACATTTGTTATGGTTTTGCTTTTTATTCCTTCCTGCAACTCTGACCTTCCATCTGGTGTTTTTTCCCCTTCTGCTTATAGAACATTTAAAATTTTCCAATAGTTTTATTGGATATAGAATTCTACGTGGCATAGTAATGTTTGTATTTTTTTAAACACCTTAGCAATATCATTCAATATATTCTAGTTTCCGTCGTTGCTGTTTAGAGCGGAGTCTATTAAATCTTTGAAGGGAAGCTGTCTTTTTCTCTGGCTTCTTTAAAGATATTATCATTGTGTTTTGTTTTCTGCGGTTCCCTTTTGGTAGACTGGAGTATGAATTCGTGTGAATGTATTCCAGCTTGCATTTATTCATATTTATTGAACTTCGGATCAATACCTTCAACATTTTAAAAAATTATCAATCACTATTTTATTAATTCTTCTGTGTTTTCTTGCTCTCAAACAAAGAAACTATTCATCAGTTTAAAAATCCATTAATTTTGCTTGGCACATGATTGTAAATACAATATTCATTTATTCAGATAATTGGAATTATAAGATATTAAAAATTGATTACAGCAGAATTTATCCTCAATTCCCAGTATTCTTTAGATGATTGTACAAAAAAACCACAGCAAAGCTTATTTTATCCATTCATCAGTTCTTTGTTACTCCTAAATTTCTCTAAAAATATTGTTTGATAAAAACAGTAGGATTCTATCACTCAAATATGACTTGAGAACTTTATTCAAATTTATCAATGCTGTGTCACCAATATCATTTATTGGTGATATTTTTTCTGAAGAAAAAATAAAGCTTTTATTCCTGGTTTACTTTTTTGAAGTTATGCTACACATTGAGTCAGCATGCAGAAATTATCAAATTGAAATTTTTGATATACATGATCAAAAAATACGAAATATCTTTGATTTTGACCCAAAGACAAAAATATAGTCATCTTATTTTAAATCAGTGCTAACATGATCACATATTAGCTGTCATTTAAAGGAACTGCTTCTTATCACTCTCTAAGGTCATGTTTTTTTAGATGAAGTTTTATCTAATGTCTTTTCTAAAATATAAATATATTCAACATAGAAACTATTTGTATGCCATGAATAAATACACATGCCATGAAAAACCCTTAGTATAAAACTGAAAATGGCTCAAACTTTGTGAATAAGTGGGGCATGGAAACTTTACTGTAAATCAGTCCAAATAGATAGGCATTATTGGCTTTATTTCATAGAAGCATTACAGTACTTAAACTATTAATGTAAGGTTATTGTTTATGACCAGTTTGATATGCTGAGAAGTGTATTTTGTACTACTTACCAATCTATACATTTTGTCTATGTCCTAAGAAGTCTATTATAATTCTATCCACATTTTGAAAAATAACTTAACTAAATTATAACTTGAAACTTCCACTGAAATGTTTTTAAAAGTCTTAAAATTACCAGCTAAATATTATAGAATTTCAAAATGTATGTTCTTAACCAGTATATTTAAGCTAATATAGTAATTGTTGATAGAAATAATAATGTAGATATAATCAATCCAACACATCATAGTTAATGATGACTCCTATCTGTGAGAGTTCTTAATAGATATTTTAATGCCTTAGCAGATAAAATCATGTTTAGCACAGAGATTACCCAAATATGTCTAACATGTTTAGTCTTCCATACTACTAATAAATATGAAATCCTTGCCAAGTCTATTGTAGCTGCATGGCCAATATAGTTATACCTCTTGCTCCCAAAATACATAGATAAGAATAAGACCCATGATCAAGACAGAAAAAACAAGCAAAAAAAAAAAAAGAATGGTTCTATTGTCAAAAAGGAGGTATGCAGTAATGTAAAAAGCATATCAGTTTTTGGTTTCTAAAAAAAGCATTCTGAATCACAGTTGGCTACAACTCATTTAAAATATCTCAGATTTTGACCTGCTCAGTAATTAACAAGATCTGTCACAATCATCTGTTTTTCAGAGGAAATGTGTAGATAAATTTGGTGGATAACATACAGATCAATTATGTAATAATTTTTCTAAAATCTGTTGAAAGCATTTGTTGTTCTTTGTGAGGGAAGCTATACTTCTGAAACTGTGATTACATCTTTTATAACAGTATCTGAAATTCATGCACCTTCATTTTCTGGTGGTTCATAGGATTGTTCACCATCACCTTGATATGTCATGGGTATCATAGTAGAGTCTTTCTTTGTAATCTGAATTTTCCTGCCATGGTCTATAATCACTTCCTGATTAAAGTTCTGTACAATGTAAACAGCCATTTCAGTTTCTTTATGAAATGTTTCAGTTCCCAAGTCTTCAGATTTATCTTTTATACCATTTTTTAAAGGTAAATCCTTATTTTCTGGTAGCTACTCTCTTGCTGGTGTATTTTCTTTCTATTGCCGTCCTCTGATTGTTATGTGTCCTTGGGACTGAATTCAGTGGGAATCTGTACTTTTGACCCAAGATGTTTCCTAGGATTTTTTAATGAGACTAACGACATTGAAGTAGATCTTTCTTTATGTCCTAATACAATCTTAGCATCATCCACATTAAGATCCTCCTTCATCGTAAGTATCATAGATACCTCAATTTCCTACAACTTTTTTGTATTCAGTGAGATATAACAAAAGATAGTAGGTTTCAAATGATGATGTTACCATAAACTACGTGGAAAAATGAACTTTCATGAAGAACCTATTTCCTAACATTTTTGTGTCCTCTGTGTTTCCTAACATTTTTGTGTCCTCTCTTTGCACAAGACTCTTGATGCCATTGTTCTTACTGCTGGGGCTGACACTGCCAGAGCTACTGCTGTATCTGTCACCTTTGGTTTTCTTGGGTGAAGCTATAATCACCACTAGTGCACAGTAAGGAATATAAGGGATGCCTCAGGGAAACCTGGAAATAAACACAGTCATGGGTATAATAATTGTATCTTCATCTTTTGTTTCTGCCACATTCTTTCCTTCCTTTACTTCTGGAATTCCAGTTAAATGCATGTTATTCTTTCTCAATGTATCCTTTATGTCCCTTACCCTCGTTCTGTATTTTCTGTCTTTTTTTGAGTCTATATGCTTCCTCATGGATAGTTTCTTCTGATACATCTACCAGTTCTCCAATTATTTCTTCAACTGTATCTAATCTGCCAATGCACTCATCTAATAAATCCTTTTGTTATTATAATTTTTAGTTTGGAAAGTCCTTTTCCCTCCCCAATTTTCTGATTCACCTTTTGTAATTTCTCATTTCTGTATAAAAATTCCAAAATCTCTTATATCTTCTTGATTGTTTATGCATATTTCCAACATCTGGAATTAACGTTATCTGCTTTCTCTCATTTCTGCTGATTCTCACTCATGGTGTTCTTTCTCTTTAGGTGCTTGGCTCCTGTTGATTGTTGTTGAACGTTTTATTTTTATGTTGTTTATTAAAATAATTTGAGACTAAGAAGATACTATCTTCCTCCATAGAAGATTTGTACTTGTTTATGTCTGGATCCTGGGAATGAGAGTAATCTAGGACTATTTTAATCCCAGTTCAAGACTTGAGTTTTCTCATTTACTCTGAACAAGTCAGGTTGTAGTCTGTTCAAGATTTCTTTATTTGTTTGTTTTTTACTATTGATATACCCTTACTTCTCAGGTGCTGGCCTCCTCATACTTAACCCAAAGCAATGAATGGTTTTCACAGATCCATCTTTTGCTTTTGCTAAATAGCTCCATGAGGTAACCAAATATTTGCTTAGACCCTTCATTGCCCTTTCAGGGAAGTAAATGCCTTGAAGACCAAAGTTACCTAAGTGTGTGGCTTAAATTTTAAAGTTTCTATCCTCTCTGTGGCCCAGTAATTTCTCTCTATCTTATTAGCTATTTAATATTTTAAGAAAGAACTAAATATTTATCTGATTGCTTTTCCAGTGGAAATATTGGTCCATTTTCCTAGCTTCCATTACTGGAGGTAAAAGATCCAGATTTATTTTCTATCACAAAAAGGCTAACCTTATTTTAAATTTGAATGAATATGCTAATAAGCATTCCCATGACAAGTACTTACTTCAGAATTCTAATTCTAAAATAGATAGCTAGACAAAGCATGGAGACTTGCCATAAATTTTTAGCTTAGATGAAAAAAAGGTGGTAGTGGCTTCAACTTCTTATAATGTTTACTTTGATTTTTTTCACAGGATCTACCTAGAGAAGCAGTGGAGTTTTGATGAGTTTGTGAATAGAATAAGTATGACTGGTAAATACAGATTTGTATTACTATTGCAATCATATTTTGTATTTTTTTCTGAATTCAGAATAACCTGGAACAGGTTAAATATTCCCATTAATACTGCTTTGATTTTTCTATAAAAGGAAAATGCTTAAGGCGGGGAAAAACACAAAGCCCTCATTTGGATGTCTGGTGTCTTGGGTAAAGGAAGCATCAATGGCACTCACATTTTGAACTGCCCTTTTGTTCTATGTTCTTTGTTTCATAGCCAGCCACCAAAGTACAAATGATGATCTGTGAGTGGTGTGTTCTACCCTATTTCATGCTAAATTTAGAGAAGGACAATTGTGAAGGGAGAGGTGGGAAAAGAAAAACTTCAACATGACACTTTAACTGGAAGAAAGTTCTTAGGCACATCAATTTTAGGAAGGAGTGCACATGGGAGTTATAGAAATAGAAATTGATTCCTTAAAAACTATTCACATCATTACTGCTAATGAGTATGGGATTTCTTTCTGGGGTGGGGAAAATGTTCTAAAATTAGATCATGGTGATGGTTGCATAACTCTGAATATCCTAAAAATCTTCTGAATTGTACACTTTAAACAGATGAAGTTTTTGGTATGTAAATTATGCCTCAATAAGGCTGTTAAAATATTTGTATCTTTGCATCCCTTGAAAAATTTTCAAGTACCCTAATTTAAATATCATGGGTTCAGAGACTATAAAAATCAATATAGCAAAATGATTAAGAATGTAATCCTGAAACTCAAAAATATATATGTTTAAATTTGGATTTTATACTTACTATCTGTGTGATCAAGGGCCAGTTACTTAATATCATCAGGCACCAGATTTTTCATATAATATGGGGATAACAATACTTTTTATCTAGAAGTAAAGACTGAAACAGGATTGTTGTTCAAGTAATAGAATGTGGGAGTGCCCTCAGTTGAAGGGTATTGAGGAGAATAGGATAGAACAAGGGAGAGAAGCTGGTGAGAATGTGGTCTCAGCTGGAAACTGGATTCAGTCTTTGTATGTAACAGTGTATATACAAAGTCTGAGAAATACAGGGTAAGAAGGCAGAGTTCTCCAGGCAGGTGACTGTCAGCCTTTAGTGGCCATCACTTTCTACACCTGGGGAATAATGTTCTTCTCAGCAAAAGGTGGGACAGCACCAGCACCTACTACTAACCCCTCCAGCATAGTACTATTGTAGGATAAGATAATACCATTGTGGTAGTTAGGTTCAGGTGTCAACTTGGCTAGGTGAAGGTGTCTAGTTCTATTGCTATGGACATGAGCCAATGGTATGCAAACCTCATCTGTTGCTGATTACATGTGCAGTAGGCTAGGAGGCGTGCCTGCTACGATGAATGATGTTTGACTTAATTGGCTGGTGCTTACATGAAAGAGCTCAGTGTAGCACAGGCCAAGCAGCTCAGCATACGTCATCTCAGCACTCACAGCTCAGCCCAGGCCTTTGGAGATGCAGAAAGGAATCACCCCAGGGAAAGTTGCTGGAACCCAGAGGCCTGGAGAGAAGGCCAGCAGAGATCTCCCTGTGCCTTCCCACATAAGAAAGAACCTCAGTTGAAAGTTATCTGCCTTTCCTCTGAAGAATTATACATTAACTAAATAAATCCCCTTTTATTAAAAGCCAGTCCATCTCTGGCGTGTTGCACTCTGGCAGCTAGCAAACTAGAACAACCATATGATGAAGTATAGAATGAATCTAAAGGTTCATGGAGTGCCTGGCATATAGAAAGCCCTTTAGAAATGATAGATATTGCTTTTATGATTAAAGGCATAAAATATCAAATAGAAAGAATACAAAATAAACTAAGGATAAATATTGTGTATCACCATCCAATAAGAAAATCTTACTGTACATGTTGGCTCCTCATCAAATGTAAATGAGTGATTTATTGAGCATCCTTCATGAAGAGGTGGTAAAGGAGTAACTTTCAGTGGACTTGTCCAACCTGAAAATAAAAAATGTTACAGCTTTTTATTAAAAATTTAATATAGAGAACTTCCCCAAAAATATTTCCTAATAGAAAGCAAAATTGGTGTTATTTGATTTTTTTTTAATTTTATTTTTTTTAGGGGGGGTGCATAATCTGGGAATTGAACCTGGGTCTCCTACACGGAAGGTGAGCATTCTACCACTTAATCACCCGTGCACCCTGGTGTTAACTGATTTTACAATGGATTATCTAAAACATTGATCTCTGAGCAATGAAAAGAGAATAGCTATGGAACTTACTTATTAGAATAATCATAACTGTGCAAACTATTTATTATTATTGAAAGATGTTTTGTTGGGCACTATGAATCTGTGTGTGTGCATGTGGATGTGTTGGGGATGGTGGTGACACCCAGAGAGTCTCTTTACTATTCAGATAGTACATCTAACAATAATTTAGAAGTCCCAAGACTTCTAGCAAATATAAAAGAAGACTTCAAAAATATTGACTACACCATTACCAGCAGTTGGTGAATATATAAAGATGAAAGACAGTGTTCCTGATTTTGGGGTGCTCATGAACCATTGGAACTTACAGGTAAATAGGTAATTCCAGTATGAGGTGGCAACACAATGATAGTTAAGCTCAGTGTTGTAGGAATTGAGAGGTGTGGCACTTAATCCAGTCAGATTTTGAAGAGTTAGGTACATCATACTGAAGATGAAATCTGATCTTGGAGATTAAGTTAGACTTAGATTAAAAAGGAGAAGTGGGGGATAGGTATTCCAGAAAGGGAGACGGTATGTGGAAAAGTGTGCCTATCCTATGGGCATATCATGAAATGTACGAGGAATCACAAAGACTTGGTAAATGAACAAGAGAGGTCAGCTAGGACCAGGACCTGTAGGCCTTGTAGGCCATGCTTTACCTTAATCATGATGGATTGTCAGTGGGGTACTTCAGTCAGGCATGTCAATAACTTTGGAAAATCACTCTGGTTTTGACCGAGGACTAATGTAGGTAAGAAAAATTGTAGTACCCCTGTTAGTTTCCATGTGGATCCTTTCTCCTACCCGATCAGGCCTTCTAACTTGGTGCTCCACTTCTTAGTTTTACCCCATGGATTGATCCAACATGGAAAAAGGTGAGTTAAGTTACAATTTGAGATTTGAGAGTTAGATGGACAGTACCGAGATTTTTGATCCATGGGGGAATGAGTTATGAGAGAGACTTGTAATGAACACAGGGTCTCCTTGGTCATCTTTGGATTCCAATATGGTGGAGCTCCACAACAGGCTTTAGCAGACCTTGAACCTTAGTAGTGTAATTTACTTTCTTCCTTAACTAACAGTGTGATCCAGGTGAATTAATAGACTCTTCTGAACCTCGTTGTTCTCACCTTTAATGATTGTCAGAGTTTTAAAAACTAAAATGAATGTAAATTATAAAAATTGGCAAAGTTTCTGACATATACTTGCTCAACAAATGGTATTAATTATCAATTAGTATTTGCAGTCTTAGTTTAGTGATAATCATTTCATTATGGTGATTATTCAGTCAATATTTGATGAGGAACCCCAGGGCAGAATCTGCAAAGGGAGCTGGCAAGAGCTGGGGTAGGAGTGGATGCTGAATAGTCCATAGATTCAGAAGGGGAAGTCAGAGAAGTTCCAAGGATGAGAAAGCCTTGATGCACCACTGCTGAATTTGAAGACAGAGGGACTCAAGTGAGAAGGAATGTGGCTAGCCTCTAGGGGCAGAAGAGGCTCCTGGTTGACATCCAAGCAAGAACATGGGGACCTCAGATATAAGGAACTGGATTCTGGAAAGAGCCTGAAGGAATTTGGTAGCCAATTCTTCCCCAGAGCCTCTGGATAAGAGCCCATACCTTGATTCCAGGATCGTGGGGAACTCAGCAGAAAACAATTCAAGTATACTCAGGTTTCTGAACTAAAAAACTGTGAGCAAATAAATGCGTGTTGTTTTAGACAGCTAGGTTTGTGGCAACTATTTACAGCTGCAATAGAAAGCTAATACAGAAGCAGAGGAGAGAAGCCAAGGCAAATGGGGACAGATGGTGCTAAAACTCATGATCATTTCTGTTTTCAGAACAGTAAGGATAATTCTGTCTAAAACACAGCTGGCCAATGGACAGCCTCCAGAATATTAATGCCAAAGGCATTAGAAAGGCAATCCATGGTACCCATCTTATTTGTAACTGTTTAAACAGCTATTTTGAAAAAGGAGGAAGCTAACAAAACAACAAAATTTAGATTTCTAGTTAGTGGAAAAAAGGAAGTAAAACAATGAATTACTGCCATGCACCTCAGGGTCACAACATTTCAATTTAAATATGATGATGTCCTTTCCTTCACCCTGTTTTGGTATCTACTGCTGCTGAACAGACATCCCAAAGCTTAGTTACTATCTCAAGATTCTGTAGATATATGGGGTGGTTTTGCTCAGATGGCTGAAAAGGTCTAAAATGGCCTCATTCACATGGATGGCAACTTAGTGTTGACTGTTAGCTGGGAGTTCAGCTTGATATGTCTTGGTACCATTTTTCTATCCTACTTTAGCAAATGGTGGCGGGAGGAAGAATCCCAAGGGTGAGAATTCCAAGAACAGTTTCAGTGTGCAAGCACTTACCAAGTCTCCACTTGCATCACGTTTCCTGATAGCTCATTGACCAAAGCCACTCTGATGGTCAAGTCCAGCATCAATGTGGGATATAAAAAAAGCCTCATTGTTTTTTGTACTTTTCTTCTCTTTATTTCTTTTAAGGCTCGGTTTTTGTTGTTTTATTATTTTTTATAGGTGCAACAATAGGCACACCTGGGGAAGGGGGGAGTTTGGGGAAAGGGAAATTTCCAGGGGCCATTTGTGGGGACCAGCTATCAAACACTTTTTGCTCATAACTGTCACCTTTCATCATTTTTGTCAAGGTAAGCACTTTAGTTTTTATTTACGTATTAGGAATTAAAGATGTTTAAAACTGTGGGCCATATTTTTATTGTGAGTGGGTTTTGAATGCAATACAAGAAACTATGTGGATTTGGTGTGCATATTAGTCATATATGTATAATGAGATTTATTATAGGAATCAGCTCACACAACCATGCAGATTGACAAGTCCAAATTGCATAGGACAGGTCACAAGCTGGGAACTCCAGTGAAGGTTTCAATGAATTTCCCAGGAGATTTCAGGCTGGTTGAAATAGAAAGAAATTCTTTCTCACCACTGAAATCATCAGGTTTTCCATTAAGGCCTTCAACTGATTTGATGAACCTTCTCTCATTGCTAAAGGCAATCTTCTTTGTTGATTGTAGATGCAATGAGTCATAGATGCAATCAACTGATGAATGATTTAAATCCCAGAATATCCTTATGATAATAATTGGCCAGTACTTGCTTGATCAACTGGACACCATAACTTGTCCAAGTTGACACAGGAACTTAGCCATCACATAGGGGTTTGCCCACTAACTCTATTTGTCTCATAGACCCTGCTATTTTTTACAGAAAATTCCAGAATATGATGCTTTTTAGGAACATAGAAACCATTTTATAAGTAGCAAGAGCCAAAGACTATGCTGTGTATCTTGTATTCTCCTTCTTGTGTTCTATGTCTTTGACTGGTTAGAAATAGGTTTTCATAACACTTAAAATAAACTTTGTTAGTGATCTTCACTACACTGTATTTTAAAGATTTATGTCTCTAGAGTCAAGGTGGTAATCTACTAAAAAATTATTAGAAAGTTACCAGGTGGGTTTACTTATGCCTGTGCACTCATCACATTATGAGTTATATTTACTTTATTATTATATTTTGTGATTGAGGAACAGAATCTACTTTTTAAAGTTAATTACCTTTACGGACTACTTTCACTTATCGTTGCTCATTTTATTCTTCTATTTTAACATCTGGCAGCTTGTCACATAGATAAACTTGTTCTTTAAGCAAACCTAATTTTTTAGAATTTTGGATAGATACAACACATAACAGACCTATTTTATTAAGTAAATGGACAGATACAATATCTAGAAATTGTATAACTACAACTTTTATCTTTTTGGCAATTTCCACATATTATAGCAGTCCAAAACCTGTTCCTTTTTACTTTTTACTTTACTGTTTTTGACATACAGTATTTACAGAAATCATTTAACACAACTCTGAATTAACAAATGATAAAAAATTTTGTCATATTTACCACATATTTTCTGCTTTTAAATAGATTTAAAGATTGATTGAAATCCACTCCAACTCTCCCCAGTCCCTTTCCCACCCTTCCTATCCAGTTAGTGTTTAGGTTTCCCATCCATAATTTTAAACGTTTAGAATATGTGTTTGGGTTGTGTTTTATATATATATATATATATATACACACATTCTAAATATAGTGTATATAATGTTCTTAAGATTTACAGAAATGGGTGATATAAGTGTATTCCTATACAATTATATTATTGAATCTAGCCATGCTGATACATGTTAACCAAGTTTATTTGAATTAATTGCTGTATGGTTTTCTAGTATATGAATAGAATATGACAAATTTATCTATTCATTTATTTTTAACATTTGGTTATTTTTGACTTTTTGCTTAGCAAGCAATGAATACTCAAAGAACATCCCTGAACACATAAATAAGATTTTCTCTAAAGTAAATACAAAGAAGAGGAAATATGGGACAAAGTAAACATGTACATTCAAATTAAGTAGACATTTACAAATTGTCTCAAAAGAAATTTTTCCAAACTACACTGTCATCAGCAGTGAAAAAGTGTTCCAAGTCTTCTATTTTGTAATTGGCAATTGGATTGGAAATTATGAAAAATTTGCCATTTTATTAGTATGAAACTGTATTTTATTGCTTATTTTTCATTTTACTGTTTACTATTTTAATTTCTTTTTGTGAACACTCAGTTCATGTTCTTGCTCTGATTTCTTCTGGGCTGGCTTTTTCCAGTTGATTTATTATATATTCTAAATTATATATATTGTATATTCTGAATATTAATACTTTCTTAATTATATTTATATTGCAAATATTTATACCAGTTATTGGATTGTTTATGACTATTTTTTGTAGTTTTAAATTTTGATGTAGTCTAAAAGGTACCAACTTTTTCCATAATGTTTTACCTATACAGAATAATATTTGTCTTCAATTCTTCACAAAGCTTTTAAGTTCCTTTGTATCTTTAAGTTTTTTAAAATTTGGAACATAATTATGCATTGTATAAAGTAAGGATCTAATATTATTTTAAAGCATAGAGGTGGAAGATCATTTTTGCAACAAATGATGAGTAGCCCATCTTGCTTCACTAATTTTTAATAAAAGCATATCTAATACCAAGTTCTTATGTGCTGTTCAATTGGTGGAACATTCCTGTACCTATAGAACACCATTTTTCTTTCTATATCTGTATAATTAGACCTAATATCTGACAGTTTAAGTTTCTTTCACCTCCTATTCTACTTCTTTAAAACTGTCTTAGTCTTGCCTCTTTACACTTCAACGTAAATTTGGGAATAAGCTTCTTGGATTCATTTTTTAAAAATTTGTTGATATTTTGAGAGGAAATGCATTGAATTTGTAGATGTTGAGTTTACCTACCTCAAATCATGACATGTATCAAATATATGTTTACTTTGTACACTTTTACATGTAGTAAATATCTATTTACTTTGTACTTTTATTTTCATCCATTGCATTTAATAATTTTATCCATACAGTTCTTACATCTCCTCAGTAAATTTTATTTCCTAAGTAACTTCTGTTCTTGCAAATGCTAAGAATGTGCTCTTCTAAAAATGACATCTTAGTCTAGTTGATTTTGACTGATCTATGGTCACACATGATTCTGCCTTCTTTTGGATTGAGTTTTATTTATTAAACTCTTTTCATTTTTTCCCCTTTGCTAGACTGGGGATATCACTCTACAAAATTATTCTTTTAGTGATTATTCTAATATTTTACATTTAAACTTTTAGCAACAAATGTTAAAGTTTACCACTTTATCCATCACCCCAAACAATCAACTTATATGCTATTTGTTCAGTATTTTAGTTTAATATTATTTCTTTTTTTTTTTCAGCCTGTAATAACTTAACATCTTTATTCCTGTTTTCACAGCCAACGTTTAGCATATTTAACACATATTTTTCTCAAAATTCCTTTCTGCATTTAAAAAATTCCTTCTGGGATCATTATCACTCTGCCTGAAATAATTGTTGTAGAATTTCCATTAGTGAGAATGTATCAGTGATAACTGTCAGTCTTTATCTAAAAATAACTTTATTTTATCCTCTGTCTTGAAAGACCATATTATTGTGCTTAGAATTCTATATTGGCAGTTCTTGGTTTTCAGCACATAGCATACATATCTGTCTTCTTAAATTGTTTGTAGTTAAGAATAAGTTATAAGCTTTTGAGAGTGTCTGTTCCTTCTCTCAAACTGATATTTTAAAAAGCATTTCTTGCATTATAACTGACAATAAACTATACATATTTAGAATGTAACACCTGGTAAGTTTGCTATGTGCATATTATCCATGAAATCATCATTAAATATAATGGTAAACATATTTTTCCATGTAAAAAGGTCTTCTTGTCCCTTTGTAATCCTTCCTTCCCAATGATACTGGCCCAATCTCACATTGCCGGTTATACTCATCTGCCTCCTGACATTTTAAATAGCAGTCATTTTCTATAATTTTGTATAAATGGAATCACACAGTTTGTTTTCTTTTAATCTAGTTCGCTTTCAGTCAGTACAATTATTTTGAGATTCACCAATGTTATAATGCTCTTTTTAATTACAGTTTATCTACTGTGTGGACATAGTGCAGTTTGTTTATACATTCACCTGTTGGTTAATATTTGGATTATTTCCAGTTTTAGGCTATTACAAGTTAAGATGGTCTGAACATTCAAGTACAATTCTTTGTATGGACAAATATCTTTATTTCTCTTGAGTAAATACTAGGAGTAGAATGACTCAGTAATTGGTTAACTGTTTCAGAAAATGGGAAACTGTTAAGTCCCTCTACCATTTTACACTCCCTCCAGGAGTGTATGGGAGTTGCAGTTGGTCCATATTCTCAGCAACAGTTCACATAGCAAGCTTTTTAAAAAAATATTATAGCCTTCTATATATCTTTTATAGTGCAGTGTCTTTTAAAATCTTTTGACCATTTTTCATGTTGAGTTGTTTGCTTTTTTTATTAAATTTTGAGAATTTTTCATATATTCTGGAATCGAGTCATTTATCAGATTGACATGCAAATATTTCCCACAAATCAGTGGTTTCTCTTTTTTTGGGGCAAAAAAAAATATTTTTTTAATTTTATACAGACGTTAACGTTTAAAATATTGACAATATTACTTTTACCTTGTATATCGATTTACCTTGGTTTTAAACAGGTTAATTTTTATTGCATTTTTAATTGGAGTTTGATTTTTTTTAAGTTTTTTAACCATTGCTATGTGGACCCATGCTAATTTTTAGGGCTGGAGAACTAAATTTGAGTTTTAGGTGTTATATAGACGCAAAGTTTTAGGGAGCTATTATGCTGTAAGAGTAAAGCACCTTAGAATTTAAAGATGAAAAAGTTTATAAGTTTTAACATTTGTAAGTATGTTTCAATGAAGTTATTTTTAGAAACAAATTACTAGACAGCTGTTTCATGTTAATAAATCATAGTAGAGGCTCTGCTCTGCTCCACTAGATGTATTAGAACAGAGCAGTGCAACTGACAATTTGGCTGTTTCTTTGAATTGTAGCCATTTTAGAATAATTAAAAGTATGACTAACAACATTATACTATTGCTGAGCATCACATAGATTAGTATCAGGATATAACATCAACAGTGAGAATATTGTTAAATTTTTAGAAATTTATATGATTTCCAAATATATGAATATTTTATTTATTTAAATTTAATTGACAATAAGATAGAACATTTCTTTTAACCATTGTTATAATCCATGTTAATAGAACACAGAGAAAACTTAACTTCAGTTTTGTATGAATACTTAGCTTGATATAAAAGCTTTCTTTTTTGAAACATATGATATATAGACCTATTAAATTTGGGTTAGTACTGATTATGATAGTCACAATTTACTTTCATAATTTTTTTTACAACTTTTCATAATTATTTTATGACAGAATTTACTGTTATAAATTCTTTTTTTTACAATTATTTAGAGCTTATAATTAACAATGATTATAACAAACAAAATTCACTTTCCCTAACTTTTTACTTTTTCTTTTTTTTAACTTCTTTTATTGTGTAATATAACATATATACAAAGTGAAGAAATAAAAAAGCAATAGTTTTCAAAGCACTCTTCAACAAGTAGTCACAGGACAGATCCCAGAGTTTGTCATGGGCTACCATATGATCCTCTCTGATTTTTCCTTTTAGTTGCTTCGGAATATAGGAGGCTAGAGGGCTAAAAAAATATATTTTTTAATCATCACAATTGACTTTTTCCCCTTCTTTTTTGTGAAAAATAACATATATACAAAAAAGCTATACATTTCAAAGCACAACACCACAGTTAGTTGTAGAACATATTTCAGAGTTTGACATGGGTTACAATTCCACAATTTTAGTTTTTACTTCTAGCTGCTCTAAAATACTGGAGACTAAAAAAGATATCAATTTCACTTGCAAAGTTGGGCTTAGAGAGTGAGGCCACATCTGAGCAACAAAAGAGGTCCTCCAGAAGTAACTCTTAGGTATGCCTATAGGTAGTCTAAGCTTCTCTGTTACCTACATAAGCTTCACAAGAGTAAGCCTCATGATCGAGGGCATGGCCTATTGATTATTTGAGTGTCCCTAAAGTTTGACACAGTATCAGGAAATTCCCTGCTGGTAAGGTTTAATAGTTTCACATTCTTTCTCCCATCCCTCAGGGGACTTTGCTAATAATTTTTGATTATCTGCTTAAAATACTCTAGAATGTATCCAGGCATTACAATACTCTATACAGGATAAAAAGACCTCTTTCTTATTATGGGCTCCCTGTGTTTCAGTTGTTCAAATTAGTTATACAGATAAATTGAATTAGATTATGCACTACAGAAAATTTCAGTTCCAGACTAAATAAACCTTTCTTCCACTGGTCTCAAAGAGTATGTGTGGTTCTAAAATAGACACTGTCTTCCTTACCCCTATGTTCTGAATTACTTTAACTCCAACTGTTCAGCTTTATTCTTATCTCTAAATATCAGGTCATATATAGAAGACAGCCTCTCAAAATCCAGAAATAATAATCACCATTCCAGACTTAATGTGTCTGCTCTAAAAGCTTACAATCTAGGCCACTGTTTTCTTATAAGCATTTTCTAAAGGTGACCTTACCATTCTTGTTCTTTGGTTTCTGGCGTATTTTGTCTCACCAAATGTCCCACATGTTCATCCACATCGCTGCATGCCTCACAACTTTGTTCCTTTTTGTAGCAGCACAACTGTTGTTCATAGGTATACACCATCGTTCACCAATCTACTTCTCCATCAGTGCATCCTTCAGCCACCTGCAGTTTTGGGGCATCATGTATAGGGTCCAAAGTCCCAAGTCCATCAACATTCTCAATTTTAGATAATTTCATTGTTCCCAAGAGAAAGAAAGATAAACACACCCTCAACAAATAGGAAATCTAAACTTCCTCTTACCTCTTGTCCCTCCTCCCATTATTTACCTCTGCTGTTGCTGTGGTAGTGCTGATGGTTTCCTTTTGAACATAGCTCATAGCATGCAATAGCTATGCTTTCCCCCATACCCTGGACTCAAACACTCTTTGTACAAGAATCATATCTTTCAATTAATTCTTGCGAGAATTAATTTACATTTCTAGTGTTAATCAGTGGGACACATAGGTCTATACAACCCCTTTCAATCTTGTTCATCTTCAATATGGTAATCTTACTTATAGATCCACTAGAGAACCACCTTCACTCCTATCTATTCCCTTACATTGGAGTTCAACCTCATTAGCTAAGGAGTTAGCTAATGGTTCCCTTAGCTAATGAGGTTCCCTAGTTAATGGTTCCCTTAGAGAAAGGGTTCACCCATCTCTAGCTTCTTTGTATCTCTAGATCCCCTATATTCTGTATTATAAGCCTCTGATTATACATTTATGCTGGTCATAAAAGTGGAATCATACAGTATCTATCCTTTTGTGTCTGGTTAATTTCACTCAGCATTATATCCTCAAGGCTCATCCATCTTGTCATGTGCTTCAGGATATCATTTTGTCTTACTGCAGCATAATATTCCATTTCATGTATATATCACATTTTGTTGATCCACTAGTCTGTTGATGGGCATTTGATTTGTTTCCATCTTTTGGCAATTGTGAATAATGCTGCTATGAACATCGGTGTGCAAATGTCTGTTGGTGGCATTGCTTTCAGCTCTTCTGGGTATATACCAAGTAGTGCTATTGCTGGGTCATACGACAACTCTATATTTACTAGCCTAATGAATCACCAAACAGTCTTCCATAGTGGCTGCACCATTATACAATCCTGCCAGCAGTGCATAAGTGTCCCAGTTTCTTCACATCCTCTTCAACATTTATAGTTTCCTGTTTGTTTAATGGCAGCCATTCTTATTGATGTGCGGTAGTATCTCATTGTAGTCTTCATCTGCATTTCCCTTATAGCCAATGAAAATGAGCATCTCTTCATGTGCTTTTGAGTGATCTGTATTTGCTCTTAAGAAAAATGCCTATTCACATCTTTAGCCCATTTTATAATTGGGTTGTTTCTTCTTTTGTTGTTGAGTTGTATGATTTCTTTGTATATACAGGAAATCAAACCTTTGTCTGTTATGTGATTTCCAAATATTTTCTCTCATTGAGTGGGTGCCTCTTCACCTTTTTGACAAAGTCTTTTGAGGTGCAGAAGCATTTGATTTTTTGTTTTTTGCATGGGCAGGCTCCATGAATCAAACCCAGGTCTCCAGCACAGCAGGCAAAGAATTCTGCCACTGAGCCACTGTTGCCTGCTCAAAAGCATTTGATTTTGAGGAGTTGACATTTATCTATTTTTCCTTTTGTTGCTTGTGCTTTGGGTATAAAGTTTAGAAAGCTACTCCCTATTAATAGTCTTGAAGATGTTTCCCTACATTTTCTTCTAGAAGCTTTATGGTGTTAGTTCTAATACTTAGGTGTTTGACCCACTTTGAGTTAATTTTTGTGCAGGGTGTAAGACAGGGGTCCTCTTTCATTCTTTTGGCTATTGATATCCAGTTCTTCCATGCCCAATTATTGAAAAGACTATTTTGTCCCAGTTCAGGGGATTTGGGATCCTTGTCAAAAATCAGTTTACCATAGATTTGGTGGTCTATTTCTGCACTCTCGATAAGATTCCATTGATCAACGCTTCTATCTTTGTGCCAGTACCATGCTGTTTTGACCATTGTGGCTTTATAATAGGTTTTAAATTCAGGAAGTGTTAATCCTCCCACTTCATTCTTTTTTTGGATGCTTTTAGCTATTCGGGGTCTCTTTCCCTTCCAAATGAATTTGGTACTTAGCTTGTCCAAATTTCTAAAATAGGTTGTGGAATTTTGATTGGTACTGGGTTGAATCTGTTGATCATTTAGGGGAGAATTGACATTTTGACTATATTTAGTCTTCCTATTCATGAGCAGGGAATGTCTTTCCACCTATTCAGAGGTCCTTTGATTTCTTTTAGCAATGTTATGTAGTTTTCTGTGTAGAAGCCCTTCATATCCCTAGTTGAGTTCATTCCTAAGTACTTGATTCTTTTAGTTGCTATTTTGAATGGAATTTTTTCCTTAACAGTCTCCTCAGCTAGGTCATTGCTTGTGTATAGAAATGTTACTGATTTTTACACATTAATTTTATATCCTGTCATCTTGCTGAATTTGTTCATTAGCTCAAGTAACTTTGCTGTAAATTTCTCAGGATCTTCCAAGTATAGTATCATGTCATTGGCAAATAATGAGAATTTTACTTCTTCTTTTCCAATTAGGATGCCTTTTATTTCTTTGTCCTGCCTGATTGCTCTAGCTAGAACATCTAGCACAATGTTGAATAACAGTGGAGACAGTGGGCATTCTTGTCTTGTTCCTGATCTTACGGGGAAAACTTTCAGTCTCTCCCCATTGTACATTGCTGACTATAGTTTTTTCATATATTCCCCTTGTCATATTGAGGTAGTCACCTTTAATTCCTATCTTTCAGAGTGTTTTTATCAGAAAAGGATGCTGGATTTTGTTGGATGCTTTTTCAGCATCAATCGAGATGATCATGTGATTTTTCCCTTTTGATTTGTTAATGTGCTGTATTACATTAATTGATTTTCTTGTGTTGAACCATCCTTGCATTCTTGGTATAACCCCCACTTGGTTATGGTGTATAATTCTTTTAATAAGTTGTTGGATTAGATTTGTTAATATTTTATTGAGAAATTTTGCATCTATGTTCATTAGGGAGATTGGCCTGTAGTTTTCTTTTCTTATAGCATCTTTATCCAGTTTTGGTATTAAAATGATAATGGCTTCCTAAAATTAGTTAGGTAGAGTTCCTTTTTCCTCAATTTTTTGGAAAAGTTTGAGCAGGATTGGTGTTAGTTCTTTTGGGAATGGGTGATAAAATCCCCCTGTGAAGCTATCTGGCATTGGGCTTTTCTTCATAGGAAGATTTTTGATGACTATTGAATTTCTTTACTTGTGATTGATTTGTTGACATCTTTCTATGTCTTCCTAAGTCAGTGTAGCTGGTTTGTGTGTCTCTAGGAATTTGTCCATTTTATCTAAGTTGCCTAATTTCTTGGCGTATAGTTGTTCATAGCATCCTCTTATGATTTCTTTTATTTCTTCAGGGTCTGTGGTAACGCACCCCTTCACATTTTTTATTTATTTGCATCCTCTCTCTTTTATTCTTTGTCATTCTTGCTAGTGGCCTATCAGTTTTATTGATTTTCTCAAAGAACCAACTTTTGGTTTTATTGAATCTTTCTAATGTTCTTTTGTTCTCCCATTCATTTATCTCTGCCTTAATCTTTGTTATTTCTCTTCTTCTATTTGCTTTGGGGTTAGTTTGCTGTTCTTTCTCAAGTTCCTCCAGGTGTGCTGTTAAGTCCTCAAATTTTGCTCTTTCTTGTTTTTTTCAATATAGGCATTTAGGGCAATAAATTTCCCCCTCAACACAGCCTTTGCTGCATCCTATAAGTTATATTCTCATTTTCATTCATCTTCACATAGCTACTGATTTCTCTAGCAATTTTTTCTTTGACCCATTGGTTGTTTAAGAGTGTGTCATTTAATCTCCATATATTTGTAAATGTTCCCATTCTTTGGTGGTTATTGAGTTCCAGCTTCATCCCATTGTGATCAGAGAAAGTACTGCAAATAATTCCAATGTTTTCAAATTTATAAAGACTTGCTTTGTGTCCCAGCTTATGATCTATCTTGGAGAATGTTCCATGAGCACTAGAGAAGAATGTATATCCTTGTGCTTTGGGGTATGTCATGGTCAGGTTCATGTGTCAATTGGCCAGGTGGTGGTACCTATTTCTCTGATTGGGCAAATGCTGGCCTGTTTTTTGCTATGAAGACATTTCAAAGAATTAAATCATGATCACATTGGCTATATCCACAGATGATTCTATTTGTAATCAGCCAAGGGGAGTGTCTTCTTTAATGAGTGACGCTTAATCTAATCACTGAAAGCCTTTTAAGGAGGATTCAGAAGAGACTGGTTCTCTTCCTGATTCCAGTGAGCCTCTCCTATGGAGTTTGTCCATACACTCCATCAGATTCGTTGGCTTCACAGCCTACCCTACAGATCTTGGATTCTATGTTCCCGTGGTTACGTGAGACACTTTTATAAATTTTATATTTATGAATATTTCCTGTTGATTCTGTTCTCTAGAGAACCTTAACTAATACAGGGTGCAATGGCCTACATATGTCTGTTAGGTCTAATTCATTTATCAAGTTACTTAACTTCTCTATCTCCTTTTTGATCCTCCTTCTGGTTGTTCTTAGAGGAGAGTGGTGTGTTGAAGTCTCCTACTATTTGTTGAAACATCTTTTGCTCCCTTCAGTCTTGCTAATGTCTGTCTTATGTACTTTGGAGTTCCTTGATTAGGAGCATAAACATAATTGTTATAGCTTATTGGTGAATTGACCCTTTAATTAGTGTCCTTCTTTGTCTCTTATGATGTCTTTACATTTAAAGTCTATTTTGCCTGATATTAGTATAGCTACTCCTGCTTTCTTTTGGTTACAACTTGCATGGAAAATCTTTTTCCATCCTTTCACTTCCAATCTATTTGTATCCTTGTGTCTAAGATGAGTCTTTTGTAAGCAGCTTATAGTTGGATTGTGTTTCTTAATCTATTCTGCCAATCTGTATCTTTTAATTGGTAAGATTAGTCCATTAACATTCAAAGTTATTACTGAAAATGCGTTTCTTGAATCCACCATCTTATCTTTTTATTTATTATTATTTTTTAATTTTTCAGATCTATACTCTTTTCCCTCTTTCTCTTTGTGTTTTTAAATTACCCTTACTGGTACTCTTCAATTCTGTGCCCTCCTCCAGACCTCCCTTGCTCCTGTCTTTTTTTTTTTTTTCCAGCTGGCAGAACTCCTTTTAGTATTTCTTACAGGGTTGATGTCTTGTTGATAAATTCTTTCAGGACTTCTTTGTCTGTGAAAATTTTAATCTCTCCCTCAGTTCTGAAGGACAATTTGGCTGGATACAGAATTCTTGGTTGGAAGTCTTTCTCTTTCAGGTTCTTGAATATATCATACCACTGCCTTCTTGCCTCCAGGGTGCTAGTTAAGTAGTCTGAACTCAATCTTTTTTGGTTTCCTTGTATGTAGTAGATTGTTTTTCTCTTGCTGCTTTCAGGATTTTCTGCTTCTCTTCAACTTTTGATGGACTTATTAGTATATGTCTTGGGGAAGACCTATTTGGATTTATTCTGTTTGGAGTTGATTGGGCTTCTTTGACTTGTGTATTTATGTCCTTTTTGAGGGTTGGGAAGTTTTCCCCCATTATATCCTCATCTACTCTTTCTAGGCCTTTACTCCTCTCTTGTCCTTCTAGGACACCATGCTTTACTCCTCTCTTGTCCTTCTAGGACTCCATGTTTTACTCCTCTCCTGTCCTTCTGGGCCACCAATGATTCTTATATTTGTGGACTTTTGTTTTGTTTATCATTTCCCTGAGATCCAATTCAAATTTTTCTTTTTTTACCATGTGCTGTTTTGAGTCTTTGAAATCAGTTATCCTGCTCTCTATATCACTTATTCTTACTTCTGTCTCTTCAAATCTGGTGTTTTGTGCCTCTAGTATTTTTTTTTTTTTTAATTTGGTCAATAGAGTCATTAATCTCTTTGAAATCTGCTGTTTTTCTATTTATTCTTTCACATTCCTCTTTATGCTCTTCTACTGTCTTCTTGATCTCCTTTATGCCATTTGCTACCCTACTTATTTTATTAACTAGTGGTGTATGAACATCTCTGATTAGTTGTTCCAACATCTGTGTCTCCACTGATGTTCTAGTTTGGTCATTAGGCAGGGCTATATCTGTCTGCATTGTGATATACTTAGTGATCTTCTGCTGTCTTCATGGCATGTAAATATCTTGATTGATATACTTTGGGAATTGATTTCTTTCAGTAGTCTAAGGCCTTGTGTTTGTGGGATGGCTGTACAGCAGGGAGCAGGTTACAGGATGGGACACTGTGTGGTGATTTGTTTCAGGGCAGGTATAGGCACAGGATGGGGATGTTATGCTGATGTTTATGAATGTGGGTGTCCAGCAGCCAGGGAGGATGTAGTTGTGCAGGTGTCCTGGACTGGGGGGCGTAATCCTCGTGTGTGCTGGTCTAAGGTGTGGGGCCCTTTATGTGTATGCACAGAGCTATCACAGCAGGTTGACTTTATGCCATTGTGTATTGGGGGCAGATGTGACCCAGCTACACAGGTCAGCACTTTCTCAGATCTGGGAAGTGTGACCAAAGGCCATATATATGTGCAGTTCTAGGACTGCCATAAACTGAAGTTCTCAGAGCCGAATGACATGATTGGGGGCATGTATGCATGCGGAGGTCTAGGAGTGCCATAAACTGATGCACAAAACTCTGGGTGGTGGGGGGCAGTGTGAGGTTATGCAACACTATGCACAGGGGGCAGGTGTAGCCTGGGTGTGGAGGTTAGTGCCTGCAGCCTGTTTGCACTGGCAACAGCCTGCAGGGAATACAGAGTGGGAGGTAGTGCTTGGGAGGGGTGTGGGAGAGGTGGGCTGGGCTGCACTTGAAGTGGGGTGTGGGGCAGGTAAGTGCATTGGGTGTTAGTGGGTTGGGGGGCACCTGGAGCATGGTGAATGGGAGCAGGTGATGGGTTTTGGGTGTATGGGGTGTGGGGTGAGCCGCTGGTCATGGGGCTGTGCTGGTAAGGGTAGCGCACCCAAAGAATGCAGCCTGGCTTACTTCCTGGGCCCCAGCTCCCATCCGTGCACTCCACCCCTGCACCAAGCTCCAGCTTTCTGTCTCTCAGTTCCTTGGCCTTTGCAACTAGTGCTGCTCTTTGGGTGCAGAAGGCTATCCTAGGTCAGCCGCACTCCTGAATCCCCACCTCAGTTGCCCTTCTGTCCCTTCTTTAACTTTTCTATGGAGCAGGGTTAATCTCAAGCTACTGTATTCGGCCATCTTCCCAGAAGTCCAGTGCCTTATCTTTCATGCAGTGTCTTTGAAAGAGCAGAAATTCTTAATTTTAATGAAACCAAATTTATCACTTTAAAAAAATTTTATAGATCATGGATTTGATGTTAGATCTATGAAATATTTTCCTAACCAAAGAGTCATAAAAGTTTTCTCATATTTTAGTGCAGAAGTTTTTGAGTTTTGTGTTTTACAATTAGGCCTATGAACTCTTTTGAGTTCTCTTTTGTGTGGTGTGAAGTGTGTATCAAAATGATTACTTTTTCCTCATTGGGATGTTCAGTTGTTGTGCAAAACTTGTTGAAAAGATGATTTGCCACTGAAATATTATTATAGGTTTGTTGAAATTTAATTGCCCATATGTGGCAGAGTTATTTCTGGGTACTTTATTCCAATCCATTAATCTATTTGTCTATCTTTATTCCAACACCATGCAGTATTGATAACTATCACTTTGTAATAAATCTTGAAGTCAGGTAATGTAAATCTTCCAAATTTGTACTTTTTAATGTTTGTTTTGGCTATTCCAATTCTTTTCTATTTTTAAATGAATTTAAGAATCAGTTGGTTGATTTTTATGAAAAAAAAGTCTTTTTTTTAATTTTGATTGGGATTTGAATCTATTAGATAAATTTTGGAGAGAATTGAAATCTTTACAATATTGAGTCTTCAGATCCATGAACATATGTTATCTTCATTTATTTGGGTCTTTAATTTTTTTGAGCCCTGTTTTGCAACATTTAGAGTTCAGGCCTTGCAGATCTTCTGTCATATTTATCCCAAAATGTGTTATGTTTTTGAAACTATTGTGAATCAAAAAAAATTGCTATTCTTTTTCTATTTTCTAAGATTAGAAGCTGATATTATTCATTTGAGGCCTTTCTTCTTTTATATTACAGACTTCTAGCCCTATAAAATTCCTTCAAAGTCTTCCATGTAGGAGACCTGGGATTGATTCCTGAACTATGCACCCCCCCCCCAAAAAAAAAATTCCTTCAAAGTACTGCTATAGTAGCATCCTAGATTTTGATATATTGTGTTTTCATTTTTATCCGGTTCAAAATACTTTCTAAATTCACCTTTCCTTTGAATTTTTCTTTAGCTATGCATTATTTAGTAAAATGTTGTTTAATTTCCACATAGCTGGTGGTTTTGTATTTTATTGATCTATAACTTAATTCCATTGTGGTATGAGCATAAACTGAGCAGAATTTGAATGCCTTGAAATTTATGGAAGCTGATTTTATGGCCTCAAATTTGGTCTATTTTGATAAAAGGTCCATGCGTACTTGAACAAAACGTGAATGTTGATATTCTGTTATAGAGAGCTCTATAAATATCAGATCAATTGATTGTGTTGTTCATGTATTCTATAACTTTATTTATTTTCATCCTGTTTTGTGAATAATTAAAAGAGGAATATTGAAAATTCTGACCCTAATTGTATGTTTGTATATTCTTCTTGAAGTTCTAGTATGTTCTGACTCATTTATTTTGATATTCTACTGAGTGCATAGATGTTATGATTATCACATCCTTTTGATGACCTTCACCCCTTAGTCATTATGAAATGAATGTATCTCTTGTAATATACTTTACTGTGAAATCTACTTTACCTGATATTAACATAGCCACTCTAGCTTTCCTGATTACTGTTACCATGGAATACTGATTTGATCCTATTATTTTTAACTTATATATGTCTTTAGATTTAAAGTTCTTTTATATACCACATATATTTGTACTTTGATTTTTTTAATAACAATTTCAGTTTTTAAATGGATTATTTATTTACATTTAATACAATGATTTGTTTTCTGTTTGTCCCATGTTCTTGTATTTCCATTTTCCCAATTTTATGTCTTTTGGAATCACAGAATAATTTTTTATTTTATTTTACCACTTTTGTTAGTTACAAATCTTTGTTGCATTTTAAGTTGGTTGTTTCTGTGTTTAAAGCATACCGCTTTAAGATCAAAGTCTGCCTTCAAGCAATATCTTACACATTGCATTGAAACTTATAAAAGCATACTTCTAGTTCTCTTTTACTGTCTTTTGTGCAGCTTTTGTCATATATTTTACTTGTATATACATTATAAACTCTATAATATTGTCATTATTTTTCTTTTAAACATCAATTATCTTTTAAATATATTACAATAATAAGAAAAACTTTTATATTTGCTCAGAGTTACCCTTTCTTGGACTTTTCACTCCTTCATACAGATATTGTTTTGCACCTCCTATCATTTACTTCTCCTTGAAAGGTTTCCTTTAATATTTTGTAATATTTTGTATAATATTTTGTAGCCAGAATGTGATGATGATTTCTGTCAGCTTAAGCATATGTGCAAAAGCCCTTATTTCACCTTCATTTTTGAAGAAAAGAAGTGCTAGGTATGGAATTCTAGGTTTAGTTTTTTATAGATGTCACTCCACTGTCTTTTGGCTTGCATTATTTCAGAATAAAAGTGTGATAGTTTTCTTATTTTACTCCTCTATACATAATGTCTGCATCTCCTCCCTGGATACTTCTAAGATTTTTTTTAATGCTTATATTTAAGCAATTTACCTATAAAACATTTTGGTATTGGTTTCCAAGCTGGGGGAGCGATTGAGATTCCTTTGGAAAATTTTTGGGTATCATATGTTTGAATATTTGTTTCTCTTCTCTGTGTTTTGGGACTTACATTACATGTTTACTAGGCAACTTTAAGGGGTTCTCAGTTATGCCAGTTTGAATCTGTAGTGTATCCCAGAAAAGCCAAGTTCTTTAATCTTCATTCAGTATTGCTGGGTGGGAACTTTTTTATTGTCTCCATGGAGATGTGACCCATCCAATTGTAGTTGGTAACTTTTGATTAGATGGTTTCCATAGAGATGTGTCTCCACCTATTCAGGTGGAGTTGCTTACTGGAGCCCTTTAAGAGGGAACCATTTTGGAAAAAGCTTTAGAGCCACGAGAGCCACCAGAACTGACAGAGCCAATAGTATGGATAGAGCCCAAGGGAAGCCATTGAAGAGAAAGCCAGCAGATCTCACTATGTGCCTTCCTAGCTGAGAGAGAGACCCTGAGCATCATCAGTCTTCTTGAACCAAGCTATCTTTTCCTGGATGCCTTAGATTGGACAGTTTTACAGCCTTGCTTTAATTTGGAGATTTTCATGGCCATAGAACTGTAAATTTGCAACTTAATAAATATCCCTTTCTAAAAACTATTGTTTCTGGTATATAGTATTCCTTCAGCTTGCAAACTAAAGCAAGAGTCCACAGATATTCCCATGGCTTTTTTTTTCTGTTTAACTTTGGATAGTTTTTAATTAGGTGTCTTCAAATAAACTA
Source organism: Myrmecophaga tridactyla (assembly GCA_004026745.1). NCBI lineage: Eukaryota > Metazoa > Chordata > Mammalia > Pilosa > Myrmecophagidae > Myrmecophaga > Myrmecophaga tridactyla. The sequence continues at coordinate 52,497 of PVIY010007149.1, forward strand.
ATATTGTCTTTTTTCTTATACATATTTCTTTTTTATAAAAGCAGTTTTATTGATATATATATACCATATTACCTATCCAAAATGTACACTCAGTGGTTTTTAGTAAATTCAGAGTGGTGCATTCATCAGCACAATCAAGTTTAGAATATTTTCAAAACTCCAAAAAGAACAATTCCATACCCTTTAATAGTTACTTCTCAATCTCTCTATCCTTCCCCAGCCCTACATAACCACTAATCTATTTCTGTCACTATAGATGTATTTATATTTACATTTTACATAAATGGTATCATACAATATGTAATAATTTGTGTCTGGTTTCTTCAATTTTGCATAATGTTTTTAAAAATTATTATTCAATAATAAATAAAGTTGTTGATTGTTTTAGTTTGTTAATGCTGCTGGAAATGCGATAGACCAGAAATCGATTCACTTTCATAAAAGGAATTTATTAAGTTACAAGTTTACAGTTCTAAGGCCATAAAAATGTCCAGACTAAGGCATTCTGAGAAAGATACTTTCACTCAAAAAAGGGTTAATGATGTTTGGGGTTTCTCTGTCAGCTGGGAAGGCACATGGCAATCTCTGCTAGCTTTCTTTCCCAGCTTCTCCTTTCAAATACCTTCCCTGGGGGCATTTTCTTTCTGCATCTCCAAATGTATCTCTCCGTGTTTTCACTGAATCATTCTCCAAAATGTTTTTCTCTTAAAGGACTCCAGTAAGTGACCCACTTTGAATGGGTAGACACACATCTTTATGGGAAGCCCTAATCAAAAGGTCCCATCCAGAATTGGGTGGGTCACATCTCCATGGAAACAACTTAATCAAAAAGCTCCTGCCCTGCAATATTGAATCAGGATTAAAGAACATGGCTTTTCTAGGGCACATAACAGCCTTGTAAACTAATCAGCATATTAGCTTACAGAAAAGTCATGTAAAAAACAATGTTGCCATATACTCCTGTATGGTTGACACTTTGCATTACTGTGCTAACTTTGTTAAAATTGATGAAAGAATATTAAAATAATATTATTAGCTATAGTACCTGGTTTACATTAGGCGTATTTTACCCCATATACCACTGTTATTAATATCTTGTATGAATGTCATACATTTGTTATAATTCTTGAAAAAACATTCTTATAACTAATATGTTCTTTGTCAATGTTTAATCTACCGTTAATTGCATCCAGTGTATTTTTCACTTGAGACATTGTAGTTTTCATTCCTAGGAGTTCAATGTGGGCCTATTAATAGTTTCCATATCTTTACTTAACCTGCTCAATCTATCTTCTAGGTTATTTATCATTTGGAATACAATGATAATTTTTCTCCAACCTTTATTTATTATTTTTATAATCTATATAATTTTCAGGTTGGCTTCAATTGCTTGACCTTTTTCCTTATTTGGTCTATATTTTTCTGCTTTTTGCATGTCCAGTTATTTTTTTTTACTTAATTCTTTTTGTTAGAGAAATTGCAGGCTTACAGAAATATCATGCATAAAATATATAAAATTCACAGTTCCATATATTACCCTATTATTAACACATACCTAGCATTAGTGTGGTATATTTGCTATAATTCATGAAAGAACATTTTTATAATTCCATTAACTATATGCCATTGTTTAAAATAAGGTTCACTGAGTTGTACAGTCTTATGCTTTATCTTTTAAAATTTTTATTGTAGGAACATATATAAGACGTAAAGTTTTCCCTTTTAACCATATTCACAATGTCGTGCTACTATTACCACCATCCGTTACCAAAACTTTACAATCAACCCAAATAGATATCCTGTATAATTTAAGCTTTAACTAACTCCCCATCCTGTACCCCAAAGCCAAATCCTTGTAACCTATATTCTAGATTCTTACTCTTTGAGGTTGTTTGTTTTAATTATTTCATCTCTGTGAGATATTTATCTTTGTGTGTTTGGCTTATTTCACTCAGTAATGTCTTCAACGTTCATATGTTGTTCACCACACAGAGAGGGAAATTCACTGATACTAACTACAATTTGACAGCTTTTTCCTTTCTTTTTTGGATACTGCAGTGTTCCACTAGACTCTGGAGTTTCAAAATAGTTGGTTCAGAGAATTCCTGCCTGTTTCACAGCTGTTTAGGTGATGGGACTGATTCCTGGAGCTTCCTACTTTACTATTTTCCTGCAACCCACCCTCTTTTCATTTTAAATGGTATCTTTGGAATCACAAAAGTCTTGAATTTTGATGAAGTCCAACTCAATATATTTTTCCTTTGATGGATTATGCAATCTTATATATCCAAGAAGTTTGCCTAATCCTAGATTATCAGTATTTTTTATGTCATCTTTTCGATGTTTTACAGTTTCAGCTATATTTAGGATTATAATCCATATTGAGTTAATTGTGTAATTATGAGGTAAGTGTCTAAGTTCATGTGTTTGTTTTGCATGCAGATATCCAATGACTCAAAAACATTGGTTGAAATGACTATTCTTATACGAACTGCTTTGGGACTTTTGTAAAAAATCAACGGATCATTATGAAATACCTGCAGTTAGCATCATTCATAATCATAATCTTTACTCTCAAGGTTAAGAATAAGAAAAAGGATATCTGTTCTTGATACATATATATTTAACATTACATTAGCAGTTTTAGCAAGGCAATTAGGCAAGAAACATAAAAAGTATCCAGTTTGGAAAGAAAGAAAGAAAGAAAACTTTATTTCCATATGACATGATCTTGTAAATAGAAAATTCTAAGGCATAAAGTATAAAACTACTAGACTCAATCAATGAGTTAAACAAGGTTGTAGGGCACACAATCAACATGAAAAAGTCAATCGTATTTCTATACTCTAGCAATAAATAATCTAATAATTAATTTAAAGGATTAATCACATTCATGATGGCATAAAAATAACACACAGAAATAAATTTATCAGTTATAGAAACTTGCACATTGAAAATAAAAAATCATGTCTGAAAGAAATTTAGAAACATCCAAGCATTCCGTGTTCATTAGTCAGAAGACAAAATACTGTAAAAATGGCAGTATTCCCCAGATATGTAGATCTCTGTTAAAATTCCAGCTGGTTTCCTTTGCAGAAACTGACAAACTGATTTTAAAATTCACATGGAATCACAAAGATCCTGAATAGTCAAAATAATCATTAAAGTGTACAAAGTTGGAGGACTCACACTTATTTATCTCAAAACTAACCACAAAGGTGCAGTAATCAGGACAATGTGGCACTGTTATGAGGATAAACATATAGATTAATGGAATAGAATTCAAAGCCCATAAATGAACCATCCCATTTATGGTAAAATAATTTCTGATAAGGCTGTCAAGATGAGTCCTTTTGCCAAATATGCTCGTAATAGACATCCACATGCAAAAGAATGAAATTGGACCTCTTCCACACACTGTACACAAAAATGATCTAAAAATTTATCACAGGCCCAAATGTAAGCCCTAAAAACTAAAAAACTCCTAGAAGAAAATATTGGACTAAATCTTTTTACTTGATAGGAATTTAACAATTTCTAAAGTATACAGCCCATAGGTAAGAAATTTAAAGACAAGCAATTTGATACTCCTATCTGGGTTTTCTGATATTACAATAATAACATAAATATATTCCAACAGAAATGGTTATTTTTTAAAACATTTTAATTTTATTTATATCACAATTTTTTTTAGTCAACAAACTCTGAACTCAACTATTCAACTAAGACATCAGGAGGTAGTCAGCAGGAAGAATTTAATCAGCATTGATGGCATATTTAGATCACTTTGCTGCTTACTCTTAGGAAGCCTCTTTCCAATTCCCTCCTTATAGTATGTTTCTAGTCAATGAGACCAATGATGTTATTTGCTTAACAAAAAATACTTTTACATGATATGAGGGTGAAACCATATGGATCACTGTTCTTTCAATTCTGGCACTATCAAAATATGGTATCTCTACGAAGGAAGAAACATGCTGCAATTTTTAACTTAAAGATTAATGTCAGAAAACTGGCAAGCATCGTTCTAAATTCTGCTCTTTCCAACTTGATGTGAACCCCCACAAACATCAATGAATTTTTTGAGGCTGTGGTCTAGTGGCATGACCAATGAACTTGTAGCCAGTGAATCTGAATTTGATGCCTACTCTTGCTTCTCTTAACTATTCAGTGGTGGAAGTATGGGAAGACAAGTTATTGTGAAAAAAGAGAGCCCATGATTCAATTCAGGAAAAATTTAGGTGAAAAACTGAGGGAACATGAACATAATCTCTGAATCCATAGGAAATGTTTAAGAGGATCAAGCTCTTGATCACGGAAGAAAGAGGAGCTAGGGTCTTTGCTATACAGAGGTTATGTACTACTAGGGTTTTCTGATAATTGAGATAAGTGATGACTACCTGGGAATAATTTCCACAGTGTGAGAAGGACTAAAATTAGATCGTAACATGTTACAGCAGCAATGGGCTACAAATACAGAGATTTCTGTCAGGTAGGGGTAGAGGAGAGAGAAAAGTAGTTGCTTGCATATTTTTGGAATGAAGCCTGTTTGTAGACAGTAGACAGTGAAAGAAGCCTGTCATTGGAAACACTGATGATATAAGACAGAGGCAACAGCTAATGAAGTAAATTGGGAAGAGAGATAAGCAAGAGCAAGGTTATCAGTAGTCTTGAAAGCAAAACTTAGTGTTTTCTCTAAGACAGGAAGACATATAAAGAGGCATAAATAATTGCAGAGGTGACAACAGACAACCTCTCTTCTATCTGTGAAAAGATCATCTGCAGACATGAGAAGCAAAAGGTCCAATAAAGGGTTTGAATATAATTAGGACAAGCTTATAATAGCTAACTGCAGCTGAGAAAGCCAACTAGGAAGAAAAAAAGGAAATGCTGGACTCAGTTAAGGGCCTAGATAAGGTAGGAGTGGGGCAAGAATTCAGCAATATATTTTATGGTCTTATCTTTATGTTTGCAAAATTCACTCAGAACCATATTGGTGTGTGATATAATTCCGAGAAGATATCTTTTATCAGTATGTATTGAAAATGTTGTGTATTTGCTTGCTGACAACTGAAAGTACCTATTTATAATTAATGATTACTTCCAGGACCTACAAAGTCATTGATAGTCTAGGACATTTCTATAGATTTGCCTTAACTGGGCCATTTCCATGGCCTAAAGACTGTAAACTTATTAAATTCCCCTTTTTAAAAGCCATTCCATTTCTGGTATATTGCATTCTGGCAGTTAGCAAACTAGAACATGCAGGGATTGTTCTGTGAAATACTTAATAGCTAATAAATAATAGCTATTATTAACTTTTTTTTTTTTAACATGGGCAGGCACCAGGAATCGAACCCGAGTCCTCGGGCACAGCAGGCAAGCGTTCTTACCTGCTGAGCCACCATGGCCCGCCCATTATTAACTTCTTTACTAGGTTCCAAGCACTTCGCTAAGCATTTTACATGTCTTAATTCATTTAATTTTTCACTTTATGAGAACTATTTTTAATTCAGGTATGAAGGAACTGAGAATTGTGGACTTTGATCTAATATTTAACCTTTAGTGGCTGCTTTATGTCAGACATTTTTACATGAATTACAGCAAGTAACCCTCACTACTAACTTGTACTATTATGTGAATTTTAAAATGAGGATATTAAGGCAAAAAAAGAGTAAGTAACTTGCCCACAGTCATGAAGCAAGTAAACTTTCTTGCCAGCATTCGAGCTCAGATAATCTGACCCTAGAGGCTATCTTCTAAATTCCTTTATTGTACTGATTCAATCAATAAAATATATATGCTAGATGAGCTCTATATTTACTTCTGAATTTTTGGTGGAAAGTATGTTAACCTTATTTTAGCTCTATCTTAGCTTTAATAAATAATTTCTTCAATTTATATATCATTTGTTTAAATAATATTATTAGCATCCATTTTTAGAATAACTTACCAACCAACGAGCAATGTTGTCTTTAAAATTATATCCTGAAAGGGAGGCAAGATAGTTTGAATTTATGCTGATTTTTTCTTCTTACAAACAAAATGGGATGCCTGACTGAAATGGGATTACTATGAAAAATGACTTCAAGTCTTTTAAGAATTCCTGACAATGAATACTATTATACTCTGAAACATTAGCAAAAAATTGACTTCAAGCCCATTTCCTGATAGTCTGGAAAATAAAAAATGTTACTAATTCACAATCAATGAAATATATTTATTTCTTGTGAGATGGATTGGAATTTCATGGTTCCTCCAACGCCAAAACTTAGCTCTGAAGTATTTACCATTTGAAAATACAAGTACATTTGACTCAGTACTACTATAATCTCTTTCACAGTATTTTCAATGAATTATAAAATAATCATTGCTTAAAATATGTTGTTGGGCCTCATTTATAGTCTTTGTATGAAAATTCCATAACTAACTCCGGAATCTCCCTAAGCCTACTTGCTAAGGGTACAACTGGAGCAAACTGAAAGCATACCTCTTATTCTATTCCTATGCCTCTCCAAACGTCTCCCTCTCACTCAAGATGGGGATCCTCAAAAAGAGGATGTGGCTGGGGAGAATTATCCTCTGGGCCTTTTCATTTCTATCAGTTTCCTTTATTCTTACCCTTTTCTTGGTCCTCAGTGTCTATGGCCAATCCCCATGAAGGAGTGGCAGGAATCATGAATCCTCACTGCTCCACCTTGAAGCCTCACTACTTCTCCACATACTGGCTCCTCCACATACTGGCTTCTGATCTGTGGTTGAGTGCTGGAGAAGAGCTGTGGAAGGATGGTGCAGTCGCTAAAACTAGAACAAACCTGGCATCTCTGGCTACAACATTAGATCTTTTCCTTTCACATGCTTAAAGATGTTAATCTCTTTTCATTCTGTCTGGGAGACACACTTCCATACAGGAACTATTCCCTGCGGCTTTCCTTTGAAGGTGCTTACTCACCACTCCCCAGCCATATGACACTCTGGTAGTTCTAAACAGAGAAACCATATATTTCAGATACCAGTCAGAGGTGATCAATCCTGTCTCCATAGATGTGGGCTATTTGTGCAGAGTTTCTTTCTCCTCAGCTCCTGTTCTTACCAGACTCAAGAATATTATTTTATTTTACTTTCCCATTTCATTTCAGCTTCTGCAACTTAATTTTTTCAATACTATTAGTAGGCGTTTTTTTTTTTTGTTTGTTTGTTTTTGTTTTTTTTTTTTAGTAGGCATATTTTAAAGGGCAGGGACAGGTAAGGAGGAATTCTGTACACCGTTATCAAAGTGACACATCAGTTTGTAGTAAAATTAGATTATATATAGTTCTAGATTAAACGACCCGATATAAACTTTGTTTCAATCCCATGCTAATGAATACGCTTTTTTTAAAAAAACCACGTATTGTATTAGATAGGTTTATAATAGTCTTTATCATTCTTACTATTTTAAATTAATTTATATATTTTGGAATTAAAAAAATTCATTATTTAGTCCTTTAAAATTTTACGCTAAAATCCATTGCTAAAATACTGAATTTTATATCATGATTTTCTCCCTCGTTTCAATGTTAAAAAAAAAAAGTCCATGTTATTTTATTTACCTCCAAGTTTTGCCTTTATGGAAATGTCTGATACTGCCCTGGAATTCCATCTCTTGTCTTGTTGTAGTTCTTCTAACAGGACTTTTCCCCTTCTGATTGTTGTATTAAATCTTGTGTCTGGTCTGGGAACTCGATGTTGAGGTTTCACATCATTAAAACTGGCAAGATTTGGTATGGTTCTGCCAATGCCAGGTTTTAAATCTGCATCAGCACCAGGGCTCAAAAATCCTGAACAGGGATCACCCAAAGGTACATCATCCCGAAGTGGAAACAATGGATAATCTGGCCCATAAGGCGGAGGATAAGGATAGTGTAAATGATAGTCTGGCAGGACTGAAGGGGGATAAGGATGAAATTTAAGAAAAGTAGGATTGCATTTCTTTTCAAATCTGCCATAGTTATGTCTGTCTTCAACTCCTTTCACAAAAGGCATGTTCATTTTTCGTAGGAGATCACAGTAGTGTGGATAGTCCATTTTCTCAATAGACTTTTTTGGTGAGTAGATGTACTCTTTTGGGATACTTATCTGTCCAGGTGTACACTGTGAATCCATATCCACGGCCTTTCTTTTTATAAATATTTGATTACTGAAAACTAATTGCTTCTGCTGACTTTCAATTTAACTTTATATAATCTTGTATTTCCAATAATTGAAGATCAGTTTTCAATCTAACATAGAAATTGATTCAGCTTTCTAAATGTCTGCAGAGTAGGTTCTTTTCCCTTTTCTCTTTTTGAGAAAAATATATTTTTTTCTCCACCAAGGAATAATGGGATAGTAAAGGAATTGGGCAGGAAGGAGGAAAAATATTAGAGTCCATTGTTGCTTGGTAACGGGTAGAATACACTGAACCACGTATTATATACATCATAATTTAATTCCTAGGGAAAAACAAAAATCACCTTGTTATTATTTCTGTGATACCTTCCTCCCCAATGCTCAGGAGAGCTGTGTTCATTTATTATTTATTTTAAAATTTTGTCTTAATATTTTATGGGCAAAATGATATTCAGCAAGGAGTATAAATAAAGTAGTTAATTCAGTGACAATTTCATTCTTTGAAAAAGTCAATTCAGTGACAATTTCATCTTTTGATAAAGTGTGTGACTACAATTAAGTATTTACCTAAAGAGGTATAATATATAAATCATAACACTTGTTACCTAAATACTATATTTAGCAAAAGTGTAAAACATGAATATCTATTATACGATGGTTAATTTGACAATCTAATTTTTTAGGGCAATAATTAGCAACTTATAGCCAAAATATAAGTTTATCTTTTACATTCCCTAAACTATCTCTGCTTCCCTTAACAGTACTGTAAGAGTAATGCAGGTTTTAAAATTCATTTCAGAAACAAGTGCAGTGTATTAGCTTTTAGTTCAAATGAAAAATATCTCATTCAAATAACTCATTTATCAGTTCACTTAAGAGCCTATTTCAACTAGATGTTTTAGTCTTGCAATAAAGCTACTACCACAGGAATTCCAAACATTAGAATCTGGAGACAAAAACTCCCACTGTACATACTGCAGCAAATGCAAAAAACTAGATAAATTCTTGGATGAAAGTCCCATTTTCCTTCCGGTTTTGAGCAATCAGCCCGATTTCCAGGTTGAATATAAGGAGTCTACACTAAATAAAGGCAGGAGGGGCTGATGAATCAAAGCAAACCCTTGATGCCAGAAAGGAGACTGCATCTGAACACCTCCTCCACTGTTGCTCACTAGAAGCCCAGAGTCAACATTTCCTTTGGTTATAAAAATTAAAAGTTTTAACAGGGAGTTTTAACCTAGGCAAAGATAGTGACTGAACTGGGCTCTATTCAGTAAAGTGTATATTTATTTTATTTGCTCTAAGGAACTGCAAGATCTTGACCAAAAGTGTTGTCTGGATCCAAATTATTCAGGTTTCTCTTTTTTAAAACATGCCTAAACAAGCTAAATTTATCTCAGGACTTGATATAGGATGAAAAAGAATCTTTTGTCAAGTGAGTCTACTGAGCAAAATAAACTGTACTATATACAGTTTATAAACCAACACATGCATAAATTTATCCACCAAACTCCAGAAATATGCAGAAATCACTTTAATTTGCTTGGTTATTAAGAACCAATTATTCATCCATCAGTTGTTTGTAACGTTCTTAAGTACTGTTTTCACCCTGTTACTGGTTCAGAAACAGCCTTTTTTCTTTTCACAGGATGGTCTTTTAAAAATTTCTGCCTATAGGAATGTATACTATGTGCCAAGAACTATGCTAGGACTTTAGGTTAAAATGGTGGCAAAATTTTAGCTTTCAAGAGTCAGGCACATAAAATGTAAATCAGGCCAACTGTAGACAAAAAGGATGGACATATCTTTGCCACACTTAAACGCATTAAAATTCTGAGAGACTACTAATATGTGGGGGAGGTTGGCTTAGGTGGTAAAGCTTTCAAGGTGAAATCCCTCATCTTAGAGTTTATCTCCACCCAACAGTATGTACTACTTCATATTAAAGTTGACAATGAATGTCACTAGGCACTGTTTTCAGTTCATTCCTCAAGGTATTTACACAAACTGTTTAAGATCTACTTCTACTGTGGCTCTCGTACCATTAAATAAATCTTTGAAGTTGCAGAATATAGTAGAGACATAATTTTCTTTCAGGTTTTCCCAAAATGGTTATCATTGAATGACTTCTTGGGCTGATAGGTGGTTTTACATATTTTTCTGAATTTAGGTGATAAAAGATTACCGTCCAGGCTGAAAGTGCAAAGTCAATTCCATCTAAAGTTACTCCTGTTTTTTACAATCAGCCCCCATCAAGTTTCTTACTCAGGCCAAACACCTTACCTTTTATTCCTACGACCTGTGCATTCCATTTGAGGCAGGTTAGATAAGGAAGGCGGGAAAGTGACACTAAAACCCGTAACAAAAAGTTCCTTTTGGCCGCACATCTAGCACCCACCCCCCCACCCCACCCCTAGCCCTCATTCAGGTAGGCACCTGAAAACAACCAATGAAAAGTGCAGTCCATCAATCCTTTATTAGCTTAGCCAAAGGAGAAAGGACCCCTCCAAGTCCTTATAATGCAAGGATCCTGACCTTAGAAGGCTTCTTCTCTATTGGAAAATGCCTACGCTCTTCTTTCTTCAAGTGTATACTTTCGCTACACATTAAAGTTTTGAGCTATACATACTGGCCAGTCTTTGGATTCTTTGGCAGTACACACTGACTAGTCTTTGAGTTCTTTCTTGCAGCTGAATCAAGAATCTTTACGGCATAAGCCTCTGGATGAGGGCTTGATTTTACCTAGAAGTCCCCGGGCCCTCTGGCATCTGGCAGAGAATTCCTAGAGCTCTGCAGCATCCAGCCTAGAACTTTCAGGGTTCTCTGGCATCCAGTTGAGAAATCCCAGGGCTCTCCAGCATCCAGCTAAAAACACCTGGCACCAAGCTTTTAAATCATTTGGCTAAACACACTGACTAGTCCTTGAATTCTTTCTTGAGACTGAGTCAAGAATACTCAGGCAACAGGCCCTGGTTGAGGTCTCGAGTTCTCCAAGAACTCCTGGAGCTGTGTGACATCACGTTTATCTCCTGATCCATAGATTGATAAAGCATTAACAGCTGAAATTACTAGTTCCTGGCACGCTTCTAAAGACCGTACGTATTTACTCGTGTAATTCTCATCATAAGGAGTACCTGTCATTCAGTTATCTGAGACACAGACTACAACCATGGCTTACAAAAGAGGCTTTCCTTCTAACCATAAACACACATAGAACGTATCTGGGGCCAAAGTCTCCTCCGTCAGCGCGAGAATCTTCAACAATTCACTTCGCCTCTCAAGTATTTCCAAATTGCTGTGTTGTCTGGAGGTCTAAAAGCCCAACTTGCTAGACACTCCTCAAGATCTGGGAGATTTTCCTCTGCCGTCTGTAGCCTTAACGCCCTCGCAAGCGCAGACACGCGGTGGCCGCGCCCACCCAGTGGCCCAGGACCGTCAACCGCGATTCCGGAGAAAGCGTGGCCTGTCCTTCCGGCCCTCCAATCCCTCGCTCCGCGGCCGGCGACCTCTGACCCAGCTCCGTCGGAAGTGAGGCCTGTCCTTCCGGCGCTCTTCCGCCCGCCAACTCTTGCCGGGCGCGCGGCCTAGGGGCGGGTGGGCGCGCGTCGCGTAACGATCTTCTGCGCCTACGGTCGGCAGGCGGCGGCGTGTGGATGGAGGCCTCCGCCCCCGGCCGGGCGCGGCGGGGCTGGAGGCGGGCCCGGGACGTGGGCCCCTGCCTTTCCCGTGCCACTCTCCTCCTCTTTCTTTCCGCCGTTTTTGTGCGTGCGCCCCCGTCAGGTGAGGCGTTGTCGTCGCCGCTGCCCGGCGGGCTCTGCGAGGTCTCTGCAGGGAGGGAGGGGCTCTGCCGGCCTCTATTGCCCGGAGCTTCAGTTCAGAAGGAGTCCTTTACTTGTTCAGTTTGTAGGATTGGTTTTCCTGATTACATTTAAGTACTTATCACGTGTTGTGTTTATCAGTGTTTTATCGCCTCTTGTCCTCGTACACCTCCCCCGCCAAAATAAATCAATAGTGCTTTTCCTCCTCCTCTGTGTGTTTAACACGCGGGTATTCAATAGTGCGTCCTGCGTAACAACCTGAAACATTCCACGCGTTTGTGCTCTCTGGTGCAGCAAAATGGTCTACCTTATACCTGCACTTGTGAAAGCATCTTCAAGACTTGGCGTAAACACACGATCTCATTTACCAAAACCTTTGCCATTTGAAATACTGAAAAGTACACTGTTTGCAAGGCTCTTCTAGACCTGAGCAATGGTTTAAAACTTGATCTTATGTTAAAATCACCTGGCCCAGTTGTCTGGGGTGGGGCCTCAAGGAATTGTTTCTTCCAAATCCCAAGTTGCTGTGGCTGCAGGCTTGGGGTCCACTTTTTAGGAATCACTGCTCAAGATTTTTTTTCCTGTCAAGTGCACCCTTGTTTACATTAGGATACACCATATAATATGCCTAAAGAGTGGTTATTCCTTAAATAATTGTACAAAGGAATTCTACAATTGCATAGGAAAGCAAATGACTGGGGAAATTTATAACGTAAAGATAGAAGACATCATTAAAACATCCACAGTTGAAGTTTTACAGAGGAATTGGCTGTTAATAAATTCCCTAATTCAGTTCATGGGTCATTTGTTAGTCTATATTTCAGAATGTTAACTTTGTTGTTTCTTTCCTATACAGTTGATATAATGATACATTGAGTTTAGTATTTCATTATATTTCAAAATTAGTAATTATCTGGTACTTATCATCAGTGATAGTGGAGCGCCATCTATTGGTTTTAGCTGTGAACTGCAAGAAATTCTGGGATTTTAAAGTTTTGAACATTTTGTTGACACCTTTTATTCCCTTGTTTGTATCCAGAGAAGTGAAATACGTTTCCACCCTATTTTCAAAATATGTTTAAGATACTAAACAAGATACACTGAAGAAAGAAGTTAGAGTTGAACTGGAAAGCTTTTGACTGTATAATTTGTGTTCAGATTTTACACTTTTTAAAAATAAAATATCTCCCAGTTGACCAATACAAATCACAAAAGGATATGTTTAAAATGTTGAAATTGTTCAAATGATCAGGAATGAGTAAAGAAGTCCCCCAAGAGCATGAATGTAGAAGGGCTGAGAAAGGTAAGAAGGGAGTAAAGAGTAAAAAGGAGAGAGGGATTGCAAATTACAAAATATGTTTGAATATGTTGGAAATCAAACTTTAGGAATACAAAGGTTATTCTTCTATTTAAATATTGGAATAGCTAACGTTGCCCCTTTAATTGTCCTGTAGTAGCAGAATGCTTCTTGGATGTTTTCATTGTTTAGTTTTAGGTACTATAAAATGTGTTTTCATTTATAAATTATTCTGGCTATCTTTTGATCCAGTGAGATTACATCCATGAGGGTGTACATATACAACAAGCAGGCAGTATATTGTAAGCTGTGAATAGTAAATAACTAATATTTTGTAGCATTTTCCAGTTTATACAGTATTCCATTCAGTCCCTAAAATAAATTTGTAAGGCTGGAATTATTATTAGCAGCATTTTTCAAATGAGAAAACTGATGCATCTAAAGCTTAAAGTGATCTTCCCCATTTCAGTAAGTAGCAGAGTTAGGACCTAAACTCAGGTCTTCTGACTTAATCCCCAAACTCTTTTCTTTGCACTTGACTACCTGTCTGTTACAGGTCATTTGGATATAATGCTTTTAATATATTTTAATATTGGTCTTCCCATTTGTTCTGTGCACACTATTATGTTCATTTCAGTTGTTTACTTAATAGTGATTGAAGAGTATCAGAATATATTCAACAATTACTATTTAATATTTACTATGTGGAGGTTTTGATTGTGCTTGGTACTGATTCTTGAAAAGATGATAAACACTGATCTTTCTATCAGTGGAGCTTATGATCAAGGAAAAATGATATGTGTATAAGTAATTTTAATACAATGGAGAATTAGTGTCCTAAGAGAGTTGATATTGATGTACTATGGCAGTTAAAGGAAAGGGAGAAACAGATTTGATGGAGAAGAGGCTTGTAATTTGAGTCTTGAAGGGTGGGAGATTTGGACTTTTAAAGGTGAGAATATATGTGGATGTATAAAGAGCCAGATGTGAAATCTCATAGGGAGAGTCTGAGAAGCAGTAGACAAATTGGTTTCATTAGAACATATAAAAGGGAATAGAGTTGAAACTCAGATATCAGATGTCAGAGGAGATGGATTTATAGTTCTCCGTTTCAACCAAGGTCTTAATCTCTTGGAATTTCTACCTGAGGAAAATTGTTCATCATTTCTTTTCTTTTTGTTTCTGACAGTTGGATATTCAGTTAGAATACCAAGAGCCTTTCGTTTGACGCAAGATTTGGTGAAGATAGTGGGCTCACCAAATTTTCCAGGTAATTAAATTTCTTCCAAGAAGTAGATGAAAATAATGAGTATTTGCTTAATTAAATTTTATCAGTTTTACCCCAAAGGCTAAATGTTCTCCATTAATCCCAGTCTTCTACAACCCTTTTTATTCTACAGGATTGGATTAAAGTTGATTCCATAGTTAGACTCATCTAGTTTTAACTCTGTTTGCTATAACTGCTTTATAATTATTTTAAAAAGTTTATCTAATTAAAGTTACGTATAACATTTTTGCTTATCTTATGAAAGCTAACTATATTTAATGTTAAATGTATGCAGCTCAAATAATTAAAATATATTACAAACGTAGTCTATATATGGCAAAGATTTTGAGTTATTCAAGGTTTATGCAGTAGTCCCATGAGGTATACCAACTACAACTTATTTGGCTTATTTATTTATTGAGTTAAATTCACATGCCATAAAATTGCCCATTCAAACTTTGCAATTCAGTTGTTTTCATTTAATTTACAAGGTTGTGCATACATTACCACTATCAAATTCCGGAATAATTTCTTCAGCCCAGAAAGAAACCCTGTACTTACTAAAGTCACTCGTCATTCCTCCCTCCTCCAGCTGCTGAAATCCACATAATATAAAATTCACCATTTTACAGTATAACATTTACAGTGTTGTGCAGTGATCATTTCTATATAGTTCCAGTGTATCATTCCAAAAAAGGTAACTCATCTCTATTAAGCAGTTATTGATCATCCATTATATAAGTGGAATCATAAAGTATGTGACCTTTTTTCACATGGCTTCTTTCACTTAGCATAGTGTTTTCAAGGTTCACTGATGTTGTAGTGTGTATCAGAACTTGATTTGTTTTTATGACTGAATACTATTCCTGTATATAAATATACCATATATTTCCATTCCATTTGAATTATATCCACTTTTTGGCTACTATGAATAAGGCTCCTGTGAACATTTAAGTTCAAGTTGTTGCATGAACATAGGTTTTCACTTCTCTTGTGTATAAACCTAGGCAAGGAATTAATGGTCATGTGGTAACTCTATGGTTGACCTTTCAAGGTACTATCAAACTATTTTCCAAAGTGGCTGAACTATTTTACTTCCCACCAGTGATGTGTGAGGGATCTAATTCCTCCACACCCTTACCAGTACTTATTTTATTTTTTAAATTGTAGCCATACTAGTGGGTTTAAAGTGTTATCTCCTTGTGGCTTTGATTTCCATTTGCATAATGACTAATGAGGTTGAGAATCTTCACATGTGTTTCTTAACCATTTGTGTATCTTTGAAGAAGTGTCTGTTCAAGTCTGTTATAGTTTGTTAATGCTGCTGGAATACAGAATACCAGAAAAGGATTGGCTTTTATAAAGGGAATTTACTGAGTAACAGGTTTACAGTTCTGAGGCATTGAAAGTGTCCAAACCAAGGCATCTGGAAAAAGATAATCTTGACTCCTAAGAGAGGCGGATGTCTGTTGCATGGGAAGGCTCATGGTTGGCGTCTGCTGGTTCCTCTTCCTGGTTCTGTTGCTTCCAGTTTCTGATTCCAGGTGCTTCCTCTCTAAGCATATGTGGGTGCTCACTTAGCTTTTCTGGGGCAAAACTCTGGGTTCTGGCTTGTTTAACATCTCATGGGAAGGCACATGACAATGTCATCTGGGCTCCTTTCCTGGCTTCTGGTTTCAGATGGCTCTAGCAGATCCTGTGGGTCTTTCTGGCATTTTCCTCTGCCTCTGTGTCTATTTCAGCTGTGTACTACCTATCTCTCTGTGTGTCTTTTAAGGACTCCAGGAAACTAATTTAGACCTACTGTAAATGGGCAGAGTCACATCTCCATGTAATCAAAAGGTCCCACCCATAATTGGGTGCGTCACATTGCTGTGAAAGTAATCTAATCAACCCCCCCACCCCTGTGCAGACACACAGTTGGGTGTGTCACATCTCCATGGAAACAACTTAATCAAGAGTTCCCACCTATAATATTGGATCAGGATTAAAAGAACATGGCTGTCCCCACAAAGATTGGATCAGGACCAATGTGGCTTTTCTGGGTTACATAACAGTTTCAAAACAGCACAAAGTCCTTCATACATTTTAAAATTAGGTTGACTATCTTTTTTTTCTCATGAGTTATTTTTATATCCTGAATATTAAATATTACTGATATATGGTTAGCAATTATTTTTTCCTGTCCTGTAGATTGTCTTTTCACTTTCTTGATAATGTCCTTTATAAAGTACTTAATATCAATGAAGTCCAATTTGTCTGTTTTTTTCTTTTGTTGCTCCCGCTTTTGGTGCCATATCTAAAAATCTATTGCCTAATCCAAGGTCATGAATATATAGCACTGTGTTTTCTTCTAAGAGGTTTACAGTTTTAGCTCTCATATTTTAGCTCATAAATCTATTTTGACTTAGTTTTGGTGTATGGTATGATGAAGAGGTCCAATTTCATTCCTTTGCTTGTTAGTTTCTGTTTGTTCTGCTACCCTATGCTGGAAGGACAGTTCTTTTCCCAAATGAATGGTCTCAGTACCCTTATTGAAAATCAGAGCATAGCTGTATAGCTTTATTTCTGGACTCAATTTGATTCTACCAATCTATGTGTGGAATCATGACATACTGCACTGCCTTGATTACCTTTTGTTTTATATTAAGTTTAACATCAGGAAGTGTGAGTCCTCCAACTTCATTCTTCTTTTTTAAGATTGTTTTGATTATTCTGAGTTTCTTGTAATTTCCATGTGTATTCTAGAGTCGACTTGTCAATTTCTGACAAAAAATGCCTTTGGGATTTTTGGAGGGCTTGCATTGAATTTATAGGTCAATTTGGGGAGTATTGTCATCTTAATATAAATTTTTTCTATCCATGTATATGGGATATCTTTTCATTTTTAAGGTATTAATTTCCCTGAATATTGTTTTGCAGTTTTCATTATAAAAGTCTTATATTTCTTTTGTTAAATTCATTCCTAATTATTTTTTTCTTTTTGATAATGTTGTAAGTGAAATTTTCTGCAGCTATAAAGATGATCATGTATGACTCTCATTATGCATATGTTGGCATCCTGGATAGTTTCCTACAGGTCTCTGAGTATCTGTTCATTTTTCTTTCTTCTTTTTTCTTTCTTTTCTTCAGACTGAACAATCTCACTTGGTTTCTCTTTAAGTCTACTGATTTTTCTTCTGTCAAGTCAAATCTGCTGTTGAACCCCTCTAGTGAATTTTTAATTTCAATTATTGTACTTTTTAATCTGAATTTCTTTTTGGCGCTTTTAAAATACTTTCTCTCTAAGGATATTCTGTATTTTGTTGAGGGATTGTTCTCTTACTTTTCTTTGGTTCTTTAGGTATAGCGTCCTTAAATTTTTTTAACATTTAGAAAATGGGTGATTTAAAATGTTTGTCTAATATGTCCAAAATATGGTTTTCCTCTGGAAATATTTCTATTGATTGACGTCTTTCCCTATGTATGACCAAATTTTGTTTCTATGCATGTCTCATATGTATTTTTTAATGGAAAATTTAAATAATATAATTGGCATCTCCAGATATCAGATTTTTCCACTTTCCCAGAGTTTGGTGGTGTTCCTATTTGTTGATGTCATTGTTGTTTGTTGGTTTAGTGGCTTTTCTGAGCTAATTCTGTAAATGATATTTTTTTTGTCATGATGACTACTGAAATCTCTTCTTAATTAGCTTAGTTAGGCTAATAAACAGACAAACATTTCCTTAAACACTTTGAACCAGTGTCAGTTTCCTACTCTTTGCCAGTGGGCTCTGTGTGTGCATTGTGATGTACCTTCAACATTCAACCCGTAGATGACAACTCTACCTTATATTTCACTTTTACAACTCAAAACTTCATGTTCAGCCAGAGAAGCAAATTTAATGGTCTTTCCTGAGCATGTTAACATCCTGAAATGCCCCTAACTTTTAGGACTCCCAGTAATATATCAGAACCTTTCAAGGTCCCTATCGACACTAGCTGTTCCTTTTAGATTTCTTGGTTAACTTCTATTGTTTGCCTTAACTGTTACCTACTGCCTCAGGCAGCCACAGAGTTAAAACAATTGCCTTTAATTGTTTTTGACAAGGCTCCTATGAAAAGACTTTTTGCACTGGGTGAGTCTTAAGTAAGATCCAATATGACAGCCTTGCAAGTGGGATCTTTCAGGAAATCACAAGACAGGTAAATTCTCTGGGAATGAGACTGACTCCATTTGCCAAGCTGCTTGTTTTCATCATGATTACAGATTATTTGTTGTCAGAGCTATAGCAGAAGTAGAAGGGATAGGAAATGAGAATATGGCAAGTTAAAGTGCTACCAGCTTGCTATTCTTACAAAAATTCAGCTGTTTTTCTTGAATAAACTTCCTTGGATTGCTGTGGGCCTATGCTATATTTCAAGAGTTTTGAAAACACTGATTGTGACAATTTGACAGTTTTCTCATTTATTTATGAAAGGGAGAATTTTAGGAAGTCTTTACTCTGCCATTTAAACTGATATCATTAGCTGCAACTTTTTTTTTACCTAAATTATAAAACTATTTCCTCTTTTATTGGTTTGTTTCTTGATAGAAGAATTCTTAAAAATGGATTAACATTTCAATTCAACATGTAGTTCTTATATCACATCATAGATTATTATGTGATATTTTAGTAGCTGTCAGTCCATAAAATATTGAGACTAAGATCATTCTTGCCTGAATTTCTTCTTATATTCAATATATCAGCATCTGTATCTGTCTGTTCCTCTGATCCTATCTAACTTATTCACCTTTAGCTTAGTCTTTTATGTTCAGTTGCTCTTCTAATTTCATTCATTCATGAATTCATTCATTCAAGAAGCATTTATTTACATCTTTGTTGCAGTGTCAGTTCATCTGAATTTTTTGGTGTAGGGATGAATACCATTTTGTACAACTCTTTTTTTGTGCCTGCTTAAAAGTGTTCTGGTCTGATGTATCCAGGAATGAGCTTTTAGTGATCATAGGATCAGAACATTCTCATTCTCACTAAAATTGTTCTCCACAATGACTCACCAATTTACATTTGACCAGAACCACTTAAGGTGGCCCATTTTGCCACATCCTCACCAGTGCTGTTAGCCGACTTTTCCATTTTTGCTAACTTGAAGGTTAAGTTTCTTTTTCCTTGATGTTTTCAAAGAAATTACTTGCACGTTATTTATATATTCAGTTAAAAATCCTTTATTGATGATCTTTCTTGCAAATATCTTTATTTGCCTATGGCATATGGGCTCAAACAGAATTTGTTAATTTTTAAGAAGTGAGTTTGGTATTTTTCTTTTTACATTTGTTAGTTTTTCATTTAAAATATCCTTCCATCCCAAAGACATACAGATATTATTTTACATTTTCTTTAAATAATGATATGATTTTGCTTCAGGGCTTTAGTTTCTCTGAAACTATACGCCTAATCTCATCATTATATAATGAAATGATTTTTCTAACATAATTCATTAATAATCTATATTTTCCTCAGTGCTATAAGATACCACACTATCTTATAATATAGCAGTTTTAATATGTATATGGGTTTTTTCTTTAGATCCACTATTCTTTTCATTGATTTTTGTTTTTCCATCAGACTACTTTGTTTAATTACTGTAACATTGTAATACATCTTAACATGTAATGCTAGTCCTTCCTCTTTGCTTTCTTTTTTTTTTTTTAAATAGAATTGTGTTAGCTATTTATGAACTTTTAGTCTTCCAAATACATATCAGAATCAGTAGTCATGAGTTTTTTAGAAATCCTTCTGGGAATTTTCTTAAAACTATGTTGATTACTTATATAAATATAGAATAAGTTGGTATTTAAAAAATAAGTTTATACTCATAATTATGGCATTGTTCTCTAATTTTATATCTTTGGCTAAAGTTTGTTGATCATGGTCTTGTTTTATTATAGATAAGTTGTTCATTGTTCTCTAAATGTCATATTCTTTTCTGTTATTGTTTCAATGTATTATTGTTAATATAGAGGATTTATTTTTTTATGTTGATTTTGCACTGGGTACTCTGATAGATTCACTTATATTTGCCATGATTGAAATATGTACATGGTTTAGTGAGGGGCAGAGGAAGGGATTAGTAATGGCATAAGAATTGGGTCAATCAAAGAAGCCAGAGCAGAAAATATATACTTGCACTGAGTCTCCAAAGATGAAGAGACACTTAGATATTTACATGTGTAGAATCATGAAGAAGTGGTGCAGATATATAATTAATGTGGCATGGTTAGGACGAAGTGGTGTGAAAAGAGGTGAGATATTCTAAAAGGCATACCATAGAGAGAAAGACTTGAAGTCATGCTAAGAAGTGAAAATTAATGGAGTAAGCATTTATTAAAGAAGTTAGATAAAAGCAGAGAAATTTAAACTGAAGGAAAGTAGGAAAGTAGGAAAGAAATAAGATAAAGAAAAGCAGAAATTAATGAGAAAAGACATGAGAGAGGTTGTATGGAACCAAAAACTGTCTTGAGAACAAATTTATACAGATTTTTGGTAATTTATCATGAGAAAATAACCAAAGTACAAATAAACAAATATCATTAAATCAGACATGGTGAAATTTAAAAAGTTTTAAGTTGCTATTCTTAGTAATTTATAGTAGTAAATTTGAAATAGATAATTTGTTAGTAAAATCAGATTTTTTTAAGTAGACTCAATTAAATTCTGAGCAGAATGATAAACAGTCAAAGACATCTGACTGGTAGACAAAATTTTTTTTTTTTTTACTCCCCCCTTATCAAAAAAAAGAAAAAGTTACCAGACTATAAAATTTTCCAAATTAAAAAAAAAAATACACCTATTTTTTCAGAGAAAATTTATAGAAGAAAATCTGCCCAATTCATTTCTGAGGACATTATAATCTACCTTAGGTGCTGACCTTATTAATAATAAATACTAAATGACTTTAGGACTAAAATTGGGAAAGAACAAAGGATGTAGTACAAGAAAAAAATTATACACAGTTAAATTTATGAACATAGAAACAAGTATCATAAGAAAAATATTTGAAAATAAATAGATTCCAACAATGTTTAAATAAAACAGAAAAATTGAGTCAAGCAATGTTTAAGTGAAAATAAACAGACCTGTTAGATTTATTTTAGGAAAGTAATCTATTATTGTCAAGCACTGCATTAAAATATTCAAGAGAGAAAAAACAAATGATCACGTCAATCATTAAAGAAAAAAATGTGTTAAGTAAAAATTTTTTTTTGCATGGGAAGGCACCAGGAAACGAGCCTGGGTCTCCGGCAAGGCAGGTGAGAATTCTGCCACTAAGCCACTATGGCCCACCCAAAGTGTGTTAAAATTTAACATCAGTTTATGATAAAATAAAGTAACTAATGGAATTTACCTAACTTGAGGAAGGAGATCTAATTAAAAATTATGTACAATAAATATCTTTTGGTGAAACTTTGGAAGCAGACTTTTTAATGTTATGACAATTTTAATTCTCAAAATTTTTCTTTTATTTTACTGAATTACACACATCTTTGAATATGGAGAATCAGTGAAGAGTCAGCCTGCTATTTCCAAAGAGTTGTTGGAACCTTTTCTAAAAGCTTACTTATAAGTAAACTCAAAACATTAATTGAATTTTCATTGTACTTGTTTTGTATGCCTTAGAGAATACTATTTCTTCTTATTTAATTATCAGGTTTCTTTAAATTTTAAAGCAAAATGTGACAAAATACTATTTAAATTTTAAAATCAAAGCAATTATTTGTTGATTTTATGGTATAATCCTTTTTTTTTTAGGGGGGTGGGCATGGGCAGGCTCCAGAAATCAAACCTGGGTCTCCGGCATGGCAAGCGAGAATTCAGCCACTGAACCACCATTGCACTGCCCTTACAGTATAATCTTTTATTCAGCACATTTATATTATAATCTAAATAAGGTTACCAAATATTTTCAGGTCTGGGGTTTTTGCAAGTCTGAGTATATAAATTCTATGTATAATTATCTTAGTACACTGTAATTAAAGTAATATTCTGAAACTTCAGTAGATGGGTAAGCAAACTCAATTAAAAATGAACATATTATTCTGAAGTTGAGGATACATATACATACAGGCACATGGACATACCCTAACTCCAACCCTGATCCTGACCCAAACCTGCTTTTACCATCAAGTAATAGTTGAGCATTAATCCTAAGAATAACTATAAAAACATGTAACCCAGACACAAAAATGTAAGGCTTTATAGAGAAAGAATGTACTTCAGATATTATTGGAACATTTTAATATTGTATTTTCAGTGAAAGTGTATGTCATGCTCCATCAAAAGAGTCCTCATCTGTTATGTTCAACTCAGCGACTGCGAAATTCAGAACTGATAGATCCATTATTCCAGTGGCATGGGCCAAGAGGTAAAATTGTTTCAGGTAGGATTTTGTTTCAATATTCATAACTAATGTGATGTATCAAAAATATACTGAGGTCAGAAAAAAAAAAGGTATGTAGCATGTTAATTTACCTATTTCCTCATTTTTTCCCCCTGAGATTTCCTTTTAGAGTTAGAATCTCACAATGTAAATAATGTTAGCATTTTTTAACATATTTTAATTTGAGATTTACTTGTTAGTAAAATTCTCTGAGCATTTATATTTAAAAATACTTTTTTAAGAGTTCATAAAATCATTTGGGTTTAGTGCAATTAGATTTTTGTTAGCTAAAGTATTATAAAGGAGCATATATGATCTGGCTTCAGTAAAAAATGTGAATGGACATTTTGAGCCATTGATTTTAAGACATGGTTTTGTTTGTTTTATATAGCCCCACATATGGACATTTTGAGACTTCAATTAGTCATTACTGGTTTATATTTTTTAGACTAAAATTATGACTAGACAATGTGGTTTATATTTTAACTTTTATTATCCATGTTGAAAACATGATAACATTTAATGTTATATATTTTAATATCAAAAGCAGACTTTTAAGTATGCTATGTGGTTTGACAGTGGGTAATTAATTATTGATGCTTTGGTTACAAAAGAAGATCTATAGTAGTTGGATTCTCATCCAGATGAAAGGATGAGCCCCCAGAGGCTTCAGTGCTCACACTTGTCTACACTTAGTTTTTGGCATTTCAATTAGAAACTTTTTTAGCTGAATTTTGCCAGTTTATATGGTGCTAAAGCAAATGCATGGGTTCTGTTTCTACATGCAGGCACCTATCACCAGATTTCAGGTTATCGGTTGCCCTGCAACCTCATTTCTTTGATAGGTTCAAGTGAAGTTATAAATTTGCAGCTTGGTAGCTTTTTCCTCATTGTAATGGTGAGATCAGCGTGCTTATATTCACTTTCCATGTCTGAGCCGAAACCAGAATTCTAAACCTACTTTTAAAACTAGTAATTTAAAATGAAATGTCAGAAAGAAAGCAGTACCTGAAAGAGAATAAACGCTCACCCCATTGTGAAGGAGAAAATAATTTATTCACAATCTTGCAAGAACCGGTGTTTAACCAAAATATGATGGCTGGCATTCCAAACAACAGGAGGCAGCAACATTTATCCCCTAAGCCTAACATGAATTCCTTCCCTGTTTTCCCCAGTGGCTGGGTACTCCAGAGAATACAGCCTATTCAAGAGGTCTAACTCACCTTTTTTTCTCATATGAGGAAATGGCACTGATCTCCAAGCTTACATCAGAGGCTCCCTCTCCTTCCCCAACTGCAGAACCAGGATGGGCTGGTTTTGCAGTCTTTTGTTTAGTAAGTTTTGCTTTTCCCCCATTCTGCACCATTTTGTGTGAAAAATTACTTTCATTTCTTACAAATTCCCTCTCTTTTTTTTTTTTTTGAACTTTTTTTGTTTTCACATTCTAGTTCTTTTTCAAACTTGGTAAGAGCCTTTTCACATTCCTCATCATAGGGATCTTCCTCTTTAAGGAGGTACGAATTATTTGTCTGTACCGAACGGGTATGTGCTTGGTTGGGGCAGTCTTAGTCAGTCTCTCTGTTAACCCCTGGGTGCATGAGGTGATGCAACCCCTGATCACTGTCAGCATCCCAGCTATGATGATTAAAGAAGTTAAAATGGACAGTGCCACCTCTTTCCGTTTTCCAAACCAACTTTCTAACTATTCCATGAGGGGGTTATCAATGCCTGAATTCTCTGCCAGTTCTTCAGATCAGGCCGTTAAACCTTGTAAAGCTTTGGTGATAGTTCCATCTGGGCCTGTATTATTGGGGGATGAATGCACAACTACCTCCGATCATAACACAAACACCTCCCTTTTCAGCTAGCATCATATCTAGGGCTATCCTGTTTTCCCATGTTATTTGGCTAGTAGCGTTTAGCTGTCCTGTGGTGCCCTTCACTGCATCTCTGGTGTTGTTGATAAATCTTTGTTGATTATAATATATGTACTTAATCTAGTCCACATTTTTATTAATGGTGACCCACCAGAATAAGAATGACTCAAATCCTGCAGTTACTTGACCTCTTAAACTCATCAGGGATTCCCTGTGGTACCCCTATACTGTCTAAATAAATTTGGTCATTGAAGGAACCAAGTAAACTTCTTTTCTTTCTTTTTCCCTGGATTTGAATTTCCTCCTCCTTTTCACATGCCAGGGTGAATGGGTTAGACAATTGAACCAGAGCACAGGTCTCTTTTCACTTCTCAGGTAACACTGGTAGGAGGATGCCCTTTCCATAATATCACCTAAGGTTTGCCTAAGGTATGATTTAACTGGAGAAATTGCCAGTACTATCCTCAGTCACATTCCATGCTTGGGTACATGAGACCATGATCCCAAGATCCTGGAGCCCTTCTCCCGGTCTAGAGAGACAAGCAGAGTAGTGGTTTCCTGGACTGAGGTGGAGAGCCACTATGGCCTTGACTTTTCCACTCCTGACTGCGGTGAAAAGAGAGGACAATGTACTGTAATTTTCACCAAGAGTAGTATTAAAAAAGGAGTGCCATGCATTTGAACTCCTTTTTGTTTCTCCATACTTATTGGAAAGGGCACAATAAAAGTAGTGGGTAGCCTGCTGCATAAGCATAACATTTGCTTTCGTTTAGACTCTGGACTTATTTTAATCAATTCTACCCAGGCGTTTGTAGCTCCATACCTTCTTTCTGTCTCTATAGTTTGCTTTAAATCTTCTGCCTTGAGTATTATGATCATCTTGGGATTATTTTGAATTGGTGAACTGGCCTCCAGCTAAGTCTCCCTTGGCACTACTGAAGAGCTAGCTGGAGAGGGTATTCTGGGTGTGGGGAGAGGACTTTTATCCTGAGCCTTCCCAGAGGGTCTTTTCCAGTGATGTCTGTCCTCATTCCATGTATTCTATCAACTACTACATCTTGGTTGACACCCCCTGCTGGATGTTTGTCTGCTTTCTTGATGGTTTTCACCACCGGGTTACACTGAAGATCTTTGCAATCTGGTGGGGTGTTTCCTTCATAAAGGGTTATTTTACTCTTTAATGGCCTCCAGGGCCGTGAAACCCATCCCATGTTCACAGTCTATATTTGAAACTGGATAGCCTACCATACGTCATCCCAAGAGGAGCAAGGAGGGGTTCCTTGACTGTAACCACTCCCCTGCCCCGCACAGGTGCTGGACACAGGTACTTATTTTCCCCACTCAATTGCCAGTAATTCACTAACAGTCTATTACTTGACAAACATTAAACTGTACAGCTTGGGTCTCTAAACCTTCGGTTACATTCACAATCAATTTGACAGGGCTTGTTGTATCCTGAATTTGGAACATTACAGCCCATATAATTATTCTCATTTTTAGATTGGCTTCAGATTCCTCATCTGTCTTCCTTGGGGAAGATTCTCTGACCAGGGTCACTAATAACTATGTTAGACTAAAATACAAAATCACCCCCCCCCCTTTTTTCCTTCCCAGTATTGTCTCTTCAGAGTAATCTTCAAAGGGTCCGAAGTTGGAGTTATTTCACAGAAATTGGACTGTATTATTGAGTACTTATTGTCTAACTCAGGTACTGGTCCTTTCACTCAGGTGTAGTGAGTCCAGCATTTTTCTGCCATCTGGACTGCTGTTTCAGTTGTCAACAGAACTTGATAAGGTCCTTCCCAGGCTGGTTGGAGTTTAGAATCTTTCCATGATTTGATGAGGAACCCAACTGCCAGGTTGGTGGTGATGGACAGCAAATTCAAGAGATGGGGTCTGTGCCAGCAAACCGTGGTGCCTGAGGGATGAAGAGTAGAGGACAAAGCTTGTATATGATCCTTAAGGAAGACATCCTTTGAATCTAAGTAAGGGAGATCTTTAGTTTCCTGGGAAAAGGCAAGCTGAATAATACTTTGTAGAAAGAGATCCCTAACTCTTTTCTAGGGGCAGTTCTAATTCTTAGCAGTGCTATGGGGAGACACTTAGTCCAAGGTAACTTGGTTTCTAAGACCAGTTTTAGAAAGATGCTTCTTTAATGTCTGATTCATTCTTTCTACCCTCCCTGAGGATGGCGAATGCCAGGGTTTGTGAAAATCCCATGAAATACTTAAGCTTTGCATGACATCCTGCAGCACACGGTAGGTAAAGTGGCTACCATTGTTATCAATATTTTCTACCTACCCATAATGGGGGAACACTTTGTTCAAGGATAATCTTGGAAGTTCCTGATGCTGTAGCCGAGGCTAGAGGGTATGCCTCCACCCACCCTGTTAGATGGTCTATAAAAACCAGAATGTATTTTAGTCCTCCTACTGAAGGCATCTTGGTGTAAACAACTTGAATGCTCTGAAATAACCTGAGGCCTCGTTCCCTTCCCCATTGTACCTGT
Source organism: Myrmecophaga tridactyla (assembly GCA_004026745.1). Taxonomy (NCBI): domain Eukaryota; kingdom Metazoa; phylum Chordata; class Mammalia; order Pilosa; family Myrmecophagidae; genus Myrmecophaga; species Myrmecophaga tridactyla. Next base: position 79,834 of record PVIY010007149.1, read on the forward strand.
TTCCTTAGAACCTTTTTATTGAACTTTTGGCAAATTATGCATCATTCACATATTTGCTTAGATATGGTGTAGAGCACACACACCCAAAAGGTTTAAGAACCAGATCACTCATGGCCTGTGCTCCCCAGTGACTTCCCTGAAACAAGACTGCTAATATTTCCCTCATTACTTGTTTATTTAACATCTACCTACCACCTGGGAGGACCCATCTCCCCTGACTTGCTCCTGATTGTTCCAGTTCCTTTACTTCCTTCTCAGAGAATATAGGGACCTCTAATTCTCTGGGAATGGAGGGTATTAAGACCATTAACCTTGATGGGGGGCAAATGGAAGCTTCTTTAGCCTTTTCATCAGCCAGCCTATTGCCCTTTGCCTCAAGGGTATGGCCTTTCTGATATCAGTTTACATGCACCACTGATATTTCCCTTTGTAAGAATATGTTAGTGAGTACTGATTTCATTAATTCCCCATGGACCAATTCCTTCCCCTTGCTGTTAATTAATCCCCTTTCTTCCTAAATGTTGATTTTGATGGGGGAAACCTGCAACCCCCCCTCCCCATTTCCCTCTCTTACCTATACTTTTTCTTGAATGTCCTTTTCATCTTCTGTAGTAAACAAGGCTAAGATGACTTCTACCTGGCCATCCTTTACCTTCAGGTCCAATTCCGTGGGTACTGTCAGGTCCCTTCCCAACAAGTTACTCCCAGCTTCTGGGATATACAGCAGAGAACTCATAATTTTGGATATCTTCCCAGCAGATGTTATTAGGTTTGAGAATAGGGGCTCTAAATCTTCCCCTTTTACCCATGATACTGTGAGGGAGCTATTGGAGAATCTGATCCCCTTTGGGATGTGGTTCATAGAAGATCAAGCTGTCATCTACCAAAAATGTAATTTGTTCCTGATATGGGCCCACCTTCAGATTAACTAAAGGCTCCTGGTGGGCTCTTGAGATGAGGAGATTTTCACCCCCTCACCCTCACCCCCAGTCCTCAGAATTCATCAGGGGTATCACCTGACCTTCTTTCTCTAAACTCGGGAACTCCCTTTTGAAATGACATGGCTTCCCACTGTGTTAACACTCTGTGGTGTCCTGTACCCTCTTTACTTCTTTATTTTATCTGGCCCAGACTCTTTTTCTATTTTTTTTTTTTTTGCCTCTGCCTTTATCTTCCCTGCTTTATCTCTCATCTCTTCTTGACCTTGGTCATCATGACTTTAGCTTTTTGCTTCTGCTTTTCCTCTTCCCTTCTCACAAATACTTTCTGAGATGTTCTCAGTAATGCTTCCAGTGGTTTATCCATCCACCCATCCATTTTTCTGGATCTTTTTCTGAATGTCAGGCCAAGACCCCTTTACATAGCTGACCTTTCGCTTTCCTCGGGCCACAGGACTATCAAGGTATTCCTGAATATTTCCTCACCTGGTCTCTCATCCTTTGCAGGTAAGCAGAGGGAGTCTCATCTTTTCTTGAGTCACCTCAAAGACCCTATTTAGGCTCTGAGATTTGGGTACAACCAATTTTATCCCTTGTATAATGAGGTCTCTAAGATCATTCATTTATGCTCTGCCTTCCTGAGTATTACCCCAATTGGGGTCTACATGGGGGAATTTTTGCTCCGTTGCCATTACCACTTGTCCAGGGGGGTGCTGCTCTCCCATTCTTTCATAGCCATCCTCCTTGTCATTCTGCTTTCTTCTCCCATAAGGAGATTATTCAGGATGGACATAAGTTGGACCAGGTATGTAAACTGGGGCCTAAAATTTAATCCAGTTGTTCAGCCAGCTCTGCTGGGTTATCCACTAATGATTCCATCCCCTTCTTGAAATTCCTTACATTTGTATTTGTCAATGGGGTGTTTAGGTAACCAATTTCTCCTGATCCAATATGTACTTCTCTCAGAAGGTATAGGGACTCAGCAGGTCTGGGTTGTCGCACCCTTTTTTACTCAGGAGCCCCTGGAAATGGAAAATTCTGTATATGTTTCTTACACTGCAACTCCTTCTTCAATTGCTGATGGGTTGTAACAGTTGGAGCTTTTGGCCCTGTAATCCAGTTCCCCAGGGGGAATGTGGGTTAGTCCCATTGGGGCTTTAGGGTCCAGTAGTCCCTGCTCAGGGAAGGAGAAGCATAGGGCAGGGGAATTCTCAATAAGGATCCCAGACTTTAGTTTCTTAAGATTTAGTCTCTGGGTGTGGGATTTTAATCTTCATGGGATAAAGAGTTGTTCTTCCCTTTAGCCAACATATAGTATAATTAGACTTCTCTTTGGAGAAGGCCTTTTTTTTTTCATTAATAAAGCATGAGGTTGGCACAGAGCCAATCCTCATCTGCTCCATATTTTGACTAGAATACATCAGGCAGCAAAATGCTTTCTTTTATCCAAATGTGACAATATTTAATCATTTTCTTTTTGTCCTTTCCCTTGGTCCCATCACTTCCAGCCTAATGTTTTAACATTCTCCCTAATGGACTATTTCGAGGAATGTTCCTGGGAGTCCCTATAAGCACCCCCTTCCTTTTTACCCCGGCCAGCTGATTGCCTTTATTACCCATTCTGAGTCTTGTCTGGGTTTCTTTCTCTCAGCACCATTTCACTTCATCTGTCTCTGGCCCTTTCCCTTGCAGGAGAAGGGAGCCACAGCTTGGGACTCCACACTTGCTTCATGCAGTATGTTGCATGTCTCATACACACGTGCTCAACCTCAGGCTCATCAGAATTTTCCTGACCACCAAGGCAATAATTAATAGTCCTGTTTTTCTTACCTTGGTGCATGCACAGAGTTGCCTGGTCATTGTGAGGCTGATTTGCCCTCCCCCTTTTCTTGTTCACAATCGATGGATCTAAGTGGCTGATCTCAGGTCCTTCTGGCTTTTGGAAGTGTGCCCCCAGTGGTGGAATCCAAGACTGCTCAATCACCCCAGTGTGCCTTCCCTTCGTCTTTCCCAGTAGTCCTCCTCAGAAGCCTCGTATTCTGAACAAGCCCCCAAAGTTGTCAGAAAGAAACTCAGACCTGAAAGAGAATAAATACTCACCCAACTGTGGAAGAGAAAATAATTTATTCATGTTCCTGAAAGACTGGACCCACAACTGAAATATGGTGGCTGGCGTGGCAAATAACAGGAGGCAGCAACATTTATTCCCAAAGCAAATCCCTCCCCTGTTTTCCCATTGGCTGCGTACTCCAGAGATTGCACAGCTTATCCAAGAGGTCTAGCTCATGTTTTTTTCCCACGTAAGGAAATGGTGCTTATCCCTGACAGCAGGACTGGTCTGGGCTGGTTTTGCAGCCTTTTGTTTGGTAAATTTTGCTTTCCCCCATTCCATGCCATTTTGTGTGAAAAACTTAATTTTATATTTACAGAAATTATGCTTAAATATTTGCATCTTAATATGCGAGGATGCCTTAACAGAGTACTGCAAATTGAGTGGCTTAGGAGAGGTGCCAAGATGGTGACTTAGCAAGGTGCACGATTTAGTTCATCCTCCAGAACACCTACTAAATAACCAAGAACAGTACAGAACAGCTCCTGGGGCCACATCAGTGACTGGACACACAGTGTACCCCAGTCTGGACCAGCTGGACCAGCTGTGAGTCCCCCAGAACCATGAGTTCCCCAAGCCACGGTTGCCAGTGCTCCCACAGGCTGCTTCACAGTGGGGAAAGAAAGAGATTTTACCAGCAGCAGGGGCTGAACGCAACCAAACACCAATTGTGGAATTAATTAACAAA
>PVIY010007150.1:0-83533 GCA_004026745.1 Myrmecophaga tridactyla
AAAGGGAGAGAAAAAGAGAGAAATGATGGAAAGAAGGGAGGAGAGAGACAAGAAGAAAAGAAAGAAGAGATGCCCCTTCCACTGCTAATCTACAAATAACTTTACAAACCATAGTCGAGAATGAAATCTTGTTCATATTTACAAAAACATTATATAATAGGTTGGTTTTATTATAGTCATTTTATAGTCAAGGGAAATAATTCTCAAAAATTGTAAAGGATGTTCATATTATGGCACAGAAACTTGAACAAAGGAAATTCTACATTCTTGCATCTACAATGTGATCCTTGAATCATAGTATTGACATTACCTGAGAAGTTGTTAGAAATGAAGACTCTGAGACTCCAGAAACTACATAACCAAATCTGCCTTTAAACATGTTTTCCATGTGATGCATAAAGTATAATATAACTTTAGCGAAGCACTGGTTTAGTTTTCTACATATTATATTATGACTACCACTATGTTAACAAAAATTAAGCATGACAATATACAGTGGCATTTCTAAAATAGCAAAGATGAAGGGGAAAAATGAAAACCTGCACATATGCAAATGGGTACACAGAAATTATGAATCATATTTGGAGATAATAGTTTGCTTATTTTGCAAAGAAAGATGCTTTGGCATAGAATAAGAAAATTACCAAGGAGTAACAAATGATAATGCAGGGAAAATTCAAGATTCAGTGTGTGGGTGAATTGAGTATATAAAAATAAGATTAGTATTATAAACATAGGTCATATATAAACTCCTTAAGGATGCTGATCCTTTCTTCATTTCTTTCTTAATTTCAGTACTTAGCAAGTTCTTCTATTTTTTTGAAGAGGATTTTCTAATTATGACAATTAATTAAAAAATACAAAAATGAGAAGTGTTAGAAAATATCTTTCTATGACTGGATGTGAAATTTTAATGTGCCTGATTGCCAGAGTACATTAGAATGTATGTCATAATAAAAACAAAATTTACTGAAGTACCAGACCATTTCTGAAGCTCTGTTTTGTATTATGCCTTCTGTTTATTTTATCAAGTATGTTTGTGTTTTTCTTTCGATTGCTGATCCTTAATGTCAATATGGGATAAAATCGAACAGATTATCTTACCAAATAAATAAAAATAAACATAGTAGCATTTTCTTTAACTTAAGTTATCTTGTACTCCATAGGATTTTCCAAATAAGGTCTAAAAATATAAAGTCAACAAAGAAATTCCCTGTCTCAATCAAATGACTGAAGTCTATAGAGGGTGGATAAAAGGTTCTTTTCATTCCATTTGAGAGGGGAAAAAATACATTCAGAGGTCTTAAACTTCTGAATGCTTAGATACACAGCTAAGCATTTTTCTTTGCTATATGTTCAAACTGAAGATTCCTCCATACCCTAGAGACTCATTCATCATTGATACCGATAGATTGGACTGGAATCTCTACTAAAAATTTATTTCTCAAGCACTTTCTCAAAAGAAAATAATTCAAGCATTTCAAATAAAAGTGAAATTTCTCCTACTATTATTAACCATTAATGGCCTAATATTGAAATGATCCATCCACAAATACTTAATGAGCTAAACTACCTGGTACATAAAACAGGTTTAAAAAGAAGTACATCATGTGACGCCTGACCCAAAACAAGATAATTTAATTATGTTAGCTTTCATCTGTCCAGCTTATAACAGTGAGAAAATTGTCAACATCCTGTGATTTATTTTCAAATGAGGATAATACCATTCCTTCTTTCAATCACTTCTTCAAGAAATATTCACTGAGTGAGCAAGACAAACAAGGTCATCACTTCAATGGAGGGGAGTCACAGAGACGATGCACAGTTTCATAGAATGTAAGAAATATAAACCAGATATTAACATACAGTAACAAGTACCATAAGGAAATGAAATGGAAATATAGTGATAAAGAGTGACTAAGAAGTTAGAGAAATATATTTACAAATGGTAGTTAGGGAAGTCATGTCTGAGGCCATAACAGGAAGTAAAAGATAAGATGATAATGCTTTAATCTCTGGAAAAGCCAGGAAAAAAAATCCATTTATTTATAATAAAGTAAAGCATATTAGAGAATACCTTAAACAGAGTTAGGAAGATTGATGATAAACTCACCTGCACACACGTAATTGAAAGTATATAATAACATATAAACAAAATAAAACTAACATTAATGCTGTGTTCTAATACTGATAGCATTAACAATTCCAACAACAAAAATAACAGTTACCATTTATTGAGTAGCAGAAATTTAGTCTTTCCTTTAAAGTTTATATTTTAAAACAATATTATTTCAATGATTTTTTTAAAGCAATCCTGACACAGATATGTTCATCATCTTCATTGGAAAATTTGATAGATGAGAAAAAGGTTTGAACAACTTAAGTAACTTAACTGACATTAAGCAACAAGTAAATGGTTTAGTTGACTATTGACCTAGCTCTGTCTGACCTGCAAAAGTCACTGTTTTCTTACCATAAAAGTTTCAAAAGACATTGTATAAATTGTACATATTATGGGAGACTGGAAGGAGAAAAATATTATATAATTCACCAAGTCATTTATCTAAATTAATCAAACTTTCATCAATATATTTCTTTTTAGACTTGACTTAAATGAGAAAACAAAAAATTAAAGTAAAATAAGAAATCAACATTATTCTGTTATTTGCTATAGACCAATTCCCTATAATATTTATTAAATCCTAATGGTATTTTTAATCATTCCAACAAATTTGATATGGTTTAATTCTAGTTTAAGAAATGATAGTTTAAGAAGTGAACAAAATAAGGACAAAATACTGTGGTATGGTTGAAACATCACTTTGCGTATGAGATTATCTGTTAGTGACTTAGCCTTTATTAGTGAAAAGCTATATGATTAAGCCACAATTACCCTGACAGGTAGACATGGTATATGGTGTACCATCAATTACTATACACATATACACAAATACACTGTACTGTCTGGGTTAGACAGTATGCCAATAGAGCAAGCAGAGAATCCAGAAAACCTAAATCCTTCTGCATGATCTTTCTGTAAACATACAACTTCTCTAACAATAATAAACCCTGACTGGTGGATACATGATATTATAAAATTGATACCACCAAATATGTGTTCAACATACATCAGAAAAATGAAAAGTACATAGCATTCTAAAGTACACACATTTCTAAATACATAGAGAAGACAAGGTAATTCAGGCTTCTAGTTAAGTTTAGACCCTTTGCAGCAATGATCTTGCTTAAAGTATGCCTCCCCACTGATTATTATCAATTCACAAAAGCATTATGACCATAAGTAAGGTGTGAAAACACTAATTAGCTATTAATCTTTATGTTTGTCTACGAGCAGTAACTGAATATAATATATCACAAATAAAGTATCTGTCTCTAAGTGACCAAGTACTTTAATTACCACATTAAATTTTTTAATGTCATAAATAAAATGTTAAAAATGATCTATAATTTCTTATAAGCTCAATATTTTGTATCAACATTTCTAAAAAGATATTCTACCATTTTATTTTGCAATATTACACTATTTGTGTAGGAAGAACTAAGAGCATACCATTAATTTCAGAGAGCTCATCATTTTATCTTAAATGTACATAAAGTACAAAAAACATACTTTTTATAAAAGAAAGCAGCAGAGCATGAAATGTACCTTCTTACTTTAAGATCATGAATAGAACAATTGAATTATGGTTGGGAAGAAATGTCCATAGAAGGACACCTATAAAACTGTTAATAATGAAATTGGGCTAAGGTGAGGGGAAACTCAGTAGAGAGATGATCTTTGCAGAAAAAGCATAATTTGTATTTTATATGTATATAATACCACTATAGGTATATATATGCTGTATTTATATTACTAGGAATTTTCAGAATATGGGATTTTACTATGAGAGGTTAGAACTCAGGTTTAGAATTCCTTAGCATTTTTGGAAAACTAAACATATTATTAACCAAACAATATTTTTTCAGTAGTCAAATCATATCAAGCTGCTTTTTCACTGCAGACAAATTATATTCAATATTATTTTATACGTGTTATTTCCAACAATGAACTCCTGGAATTTTATTGTAACTTAAGGCAGCAATATAGCACAGTTTGTTGATTTTTACTACATGCAAAAATGCATTTACACTCTATTCATTAACCTTACAAAGATAGTTGACTTGATGAAAACACTTGGAAATGTTTGTTGTGGCATATGTCATCAACATATGAAAACAACTATTGCCTAGTGGCAGGACTCACTAAACCCAATTGAATGGTTGAAATGAGGCAGAACATAAATTGTAATATTTTATTTAAAGAATATAATTTACTTCATTGGGAAAGAAAATGTGTCTATATTCTAGAATGATCATTATTATGTTTTGCAGCCTAGAGAAAGTATATTAATACGTTTTTAAATCCAAATTCCTCCTGATTATTGTTAATTATTGTTAAATTATTGTTAATCTTGCTGTGTTTTAATAGAAAGATATTAAGAATTTTTGTTGTTGTTTTTCTGGAAGGCAAAAATGTCAAGGGAAAGATATTCTAATTAAGTTAGAATGGTATAGTGAAACAAGAGCTTGAGGTTGAGAACACTGGTCATATTAATCACATCATAAACAATTTTTCCTGTATGAAGAATATGTTAATACGTTGGCAATTTTGGATATTTAGAAACCTAAGCTCAACCTGCAAACAATTACATAACTCAGTAAGCTCTGTAGTTACTTCCTTGACATTTTATTTTCCAGTTACATTTGGATTGTGCCAACTTTGCCCTAGTTCTGTAGACACAGAAATTAATAAAATAAAGTGCCTGTTCTCATGAGGTTGTCTTCTGCATGTTAGAAGTTATATATTTCAATGAATAATATTATGAGAATAGTCAGAACTTAGCCATGGGAAGAAAACATACATTTGATGTCTGCCAATATATTCAAAATAATAGAAATTTATTTGATGTGAACAGATGACAATAGATAACCACTAAATTAGATTTAAAGATAAATAACTTGCTCCTACAGACTGTAATGTGAAAATAAAATATGTCAGATCTATTTCTACTCCTTCATAATATATTACACTTCATAAAATATATATAGTTTAAGTTCAATTTCCAAAAACATGTGAAATTGAGGAGATATGTATACCCATGATCCAAATAAAAAATGATAGAAAATACAGAAAAATATAAAGAATGTTCTAGGAACATACTATACTAAAATAGTCATGAAAGTGCCCATTGGCTAAATAGAAAGAGATAACTCAAAGACAAAGCAATAAATTGAATTACATGCTTCTGTGACTGAAAAGAATAGTAAGAATGGAAAATTAAGGATAGAAATTAAAATGAGAGAAATGACCAGCATATCAACAGAATTACATATTAAAATTACTTCTAAAAATAATAATTATAAAATTATAATTCAATACATCATCTAAAACATATTATAGACAAAGATATAATTAATGAGCTGCTAGATCTGTAAGAGAAAACGTTGTCCAGAGAGGCAGAGGGATAAAAAATATAAATGAGTGATTAATAGATAAGAGGTGTAAGGAAGAGAAAAATAACATCCACTTTATTATCAATTAACATTTAATAGGAGAAAATTAGGAAGAGGCAATATTCAAAATAATATTAGGTCTCTGGGAAAATGGAAGGTTAACCAGAGAGCTGCCGAACTTACTTCTCTTCCAATAGCAGCACATAGCTAAGCAGAAACTTTCTGAACAAACTATTTTGGGGCTTTGAAAACCAGGGGAATTCTGTGCAACATCAGGAACATGTGGGTCAAAAGACTTAAAGACCACAGTCAAAGACTGTGAGTAATTCTCTCTGCAGTCCCTGGCACCCATCCCCAACATTTGAGGAAGCAGTGACAGAGCAGTCCATGCTTGCCTGGGGTATTGCTGCAGACTGGGAAAGCTGTAAGAGTCCTCAGCCCCAAGTAAAAAGGGGACACAGCCCAGAACTAAGCCAGATATTGGCTGGTGAAGTTAAAACACAGGATCCTGCAGTCTCAACCTGTCCCAGTCAGACACCTCCAGGCACCATTTTTTGACCACTTCAGAGATGAAACTGCAAAAGGGCCATAACAGCCTGACTTCACAGGGCTGAGGTGAACAAATAAGCAAAGAACACCATCTGCTTGGCAAGCCGGAAAGTGCACCATGGTGATGTGGAAGGAAAAATTAAAAAAAGCTTTTTAGAGTCTTTTCTGACTCTCTCAGGACACTGAATCTGGCCTGCTCTCATTGCATGGGTACCTGGCCCTGTTTGGGCTGGGAAATAATGAGAAACAAACTGTCAAAGAAGAGCCTTAAGACAAGCCCAATCAACAACAAGATCCTAGAAGCCAACCTTCAGAATAAACTCTTCAAGATAATCAGAGGTGCAGATATCAGCCAAAAAATTACAAGCCATACTAAAAGACAGGAAGATATGACCCAATCAAAGGAACAAATTAAAAAGTTGGAAGAGATACAGAATACGGAACAATTAATAAAATTTATTCAAATAAATCTCCTAATGGCTAAAGTGATAAAGGCTATTAAGAAGATACTGGGTGAGCATAAAATAGAATTTGAAAGCATATAAAGAAAAATAATGGACATGAAGTTCACAGTAGGTGAAATAAAAAATACACTAGTGGCACACAACAGAAGATTTGAAGAGGCAGAAGAAAGTATCAACTAGCTAGAAGATAAAGCATCCAGATTTAACATACAAAAGAGCAGATGGAGAAAAGAATGGAACAATAATGAGCAGGGTCTCAGGGAAATGATTGAAAACATGAAGCAGACAAATATACATATCACAGGTGTCCCAGCACAAAAAGAGAATGGAAAAGGGTCAGGAAAATATTTGAGAAAATAATAGCCAAAAATTACCCAAACCTTATAAAGGACATAAATATGTATATCCAAGAAGCCCAATAAACTCCAGTCAGAATATATATGCATAAACTCACTGAGACACATACTAATGAGAGTGACAATGCCAAAGATGAAGAAAATTCTAAAAGCAACAAGAGAAAAGTGATTCATCACATCCAAGGGGAGCCCAACAATACTAAGTGATTTCTCATGAGAAACTATATCAGCGAGAAGGCAATAGTACAATATATTTAAAATACTGAAAAAGAAAAACAGCCAATAAAAAATCCTGCATACAACACAGCTATCTTTAAAAAATGAGGAGTTTAAAATATTCACAGATAAACAGAAACCCAGAGTTTTCAGCAAAAGATTTGTCCTAAGATGGGCTATGGTGGCTAAGCAGGCAGAAGTCCCACCTGCCATGCCAGAAACGCAGATTTGATTCCTTTGCCCACCCATGTTAAAAAATAATAATAATAAAAAAATAAACAGATCTGCCCTATAAGAATTAATAAAGGGAATTCTGTAGGTTGAAAGGAAAACATACTAAACAGAGATTTGAAGAAGATTATAGAGATGAAGATTATCAGTAACAGTAACTAATAGGAAAGAAAGAGAGAGAAAAAATATATATATACAACAAATAACAGCCAAAGGATAAAATGTTTGAAGTACTAGTAAAATTGAATGCTAATGGATTAAACTCCCCAATCAAAAGGTACAGATTGTCAGAATAGAGACAAAAAATATGATCAATCTATATGTTGTTCATAAGAGATGAATTTTAGACCCAAAAATACAAATAGGTCAAAAATGATAGGCTGGATAAAGATATTCCATGCAAGCAGTGACCAAAAAATAAAAAAATAAAAAAGCTGGGGAAGCCATACTAATATCGAATAAAACAGACTTTCAATACAAAAATATTATAAGACATAGATGGATATTGTATATTAATGACAAGGAGCAAGCCACCAAGAAGAAATAATCATAAATATTTATGCACAAAAGGAGTAATAAACACCTAAAAATAATAATGGGAGACTTCAATAGACCACTCCAGAAATAAATAGAAAATCTAAACATATGCTCAATAAGGAAACACAGGCCTAAATAATATAATAAATGAACCATATCTAACATTATATACAGAATATTGCACCCCAAATAGAAGGATATAAATTCTTATCAAGGGCTTATGGATCATTCTCCAGGATAGGTCACATTCTGAGCCAAAAGTATATCTTAACAAATTTTAAAAGATTGAAATTATACAAAGCACTTTCTCTGATCATAATGGAATCAAACTGGAAATCAATAACATGTGGAAAATGGGAAAATCTACAACTTTATGGTAGTTAAACAATGTGTCCTTAAAAATCAATGGGTCAAACCAGGAATTGCAAGAGACATCGGTAAATATCTCAAGATAAATGAAAAATAAAACAGAGCATAACAAAACCTACGTGATGCAGTGAAGGCTAATTTATAACAATGAGGGCCTGAATTAAAAAGGAAGAAAAAACTAAAATCAAAGACATAACAGAACACCTAGAGAAACTAGCAAAAGAACATCAAATTAATCCCAAAGCAAACAGAAGGAAAGAAATAAAGATTACAGCAGAAATCAAAGAAACTGAGAACAAACAAACAAAACAACAACAACAAAAAAAAAACAGAGAAAATTAAAAAAGCCCAAATTGGTTATTTGATATCAATAAAATTAAACCCATGGCTAGAGTAAGAAAAAAAAAGAGAGAAGAAGAAAAGGAAAGCAAATAAAATCAGAAATAAGAGTGGGATTATTACCATGGATGCTATAGAAATAAAATAGATCATATGGAGATACTATGAGCAACTATGTGTCAATAACTTAAGCAACATAAATGAAATGGACAGCTACCTAGACACCATAAGCAAACTACACTGGCTCAAGAAGAAATAGAAGACCCCAACAACCAATCACAAGTAAAAGATGGACTCAATCATCTAAAACCTCATAACAAAGAAGAGTCCAGGACAAGATGGCATCATAGGGAAATTCTACCAATCATTACAAGGAGAATTAATGTCAATCCTGCTCAACCTCTTACATAAATTAAAGAGAAGGGAACACTATCTAACTCATTCTATAAGGCCAACATCACCTTAATACCAAAGACTGATAAAACCACAAGAAAAGAAAATTACAGATCAATCCCTCTAATGAGTATAGATGCAATATTCCTCAACAAAACACTTGCAGGTCAAATCCAACAGCACATTAAAAGAATTATACACTCTGACCTAGTGGGTTGTATTCCAGTTATGCAAGGGGAGTTCAACTCAAGAAAATCAATTAATTTAACAAATTGAAAGGGAATAACCACATGATCATCTCAATACAGAAAACGCATTTAACAAATTTCAGCATCCTTTCTTGATAAAAACACTTTGAAAGGTAGTAATTGAAAGTAACTTCAACATGATAAAGAACATATATGAGCAACCCACAGGTAACACTCTACTTAATGCTGAGAAATTGAAAACTTTCCCTTCCAGATTGGGAATAAGACAAGGATGCCCACTATTATCACTGTTATTCAACATTGTGCTAGAAGTTCCAACTAGTGCAATTAAGAATGAAAAAGAAATAAAATGCATCCAAATTGGAAATGAAGAAGTGAAACTTTCATTATTTGAGGATGACATGATCCTATATTTAGAAATTCCCGAAACATCTATGAAAATGCTACCAAAGCTAATAAATGATTTCAGCAAAGTGGTAGGATGCAAGATCAAAAAGCAAACTTCAACAGTGTTTATTTTCTATCCACTAGTACTGAGCAATCTGAGGAGGAAATCAATATAGAATCAAATATCTAAGATTAAATCTAACCAATGTTGTAAAGACCTATATTCAGAAAACTATAAAATATTGCTAAAAGAAATCAAAGAAGACCTAAGTAAATGAAAAGACATTCTATGTTCATGAATTAGAAGGCTACATATCATAAAGATGTCAATTCTACCAAAATTTATTCACATTTCCAATGAAATACCAATCAAAATTCCAACAACCTACCATGCAGAAATGGAAAAGCCAATTATCAAATATATTTGAAAGCATAAGGGGTCTTGAATAGCTAAAAACATCTTGAAAAAGAAGAATGAAGTTGGAGCACCCACACTGCCTGACTTAGAAGCATATTACAAGCTACAGTGGTCAAAATATGATACTGCCATCAAAATAGATATATTGATCAATGGAACTGATTTGAGAATTCAGAAATAGACTCTCAGATCTACAATCAATTGATTTTTGACAAGGTAGTCAAGTCCACTCAGCTGGGATGACTGGATATCCATATCTGAAAGAATGAAAGAGGACCCCCTATCTTGTACCCTACGCAAAATTTAACTTAAAATGGATCAAAGGCCTAACTATAAATGCCAGGACTATAAAACTAGAAGAAAATGTAAGGAAACATCTTCAAGATCTAGCAGTAGTCAGTGGTTTCTTAGACCTTACATCCAAAGCACAAGCCAGAAGAGAAAAGATAGATAAATTGAACTTCCTCAAAACTGAATACTCCTGTATGTCAAATGAATTTGTCAACAAGGTGAAAAGGCAGCCTAATAATTGGGAAAAAATATTTGGAAACCACACATAACTGGTAAGGGCTTGATATACAGAATATAAAAAAGAGATGTAACAACTCAATTATAAAGAGACAAATAATATAATTTTAAGAAAAGCAAAAGACATGAATAGAAGTTTTTTTTCAAAGAGGAAATACAATGGCTAAAAAGCACATGAAAAGAATGCCCAAATTCACTAGTTATTAGGGAATTTCAAATCAAACCACCCACAGTGAGATGTTATTTCATAACTACTAAAACAGCCACTATTAAGCAAATAGGAAATTACAAGTTGTTGGAGAAGATATGGAGAAATAAGAATAAGTATTCACTGTCGGTGAGAAGGTAAAATGGTACAAGCCACTGTGGAAGACAGTTTGACAGTTCCTCAGGAAGCAAAGTATAGAGCTGCCATTTGCAACTACTAGTTATGTACCCAGAAGAAAAGAAAGTAGGGCAATAAACAGACATTTGCATACCAATGTTCATAGCAGCATTACTTTCAGTTGCCAAAAGATGGAAACTACGCAAGTACCCATCAACATATGAGTGGATAAACAAAATGTAGTGTATACATACAATGGAATATTATTCAGCTATAAGAGAAATTAAACCCTGAAGTATGTAACAACATTTATGAACCTTGAGGATATTATGCAGAGTGAAATAAGTCAGACATAAAAGGACTAATGCTATATAACCCCACTAATATAAGCTAATTATAATAAGTAAACACAGAATTGGAATCTAACATACAGGTTGTGAGGAAATAAAATGTAGGTAGAAAATGGGGGAGTTGATGCTTAATTTTTTAACAGGGCATAGAATTATTAACTATATTGAATTTAAATGTTTGGAAATGGATAAAAGTGATGGTACCATATTAAGGTGAGTATAATTAACTGCATTGAATTATGTATGTGACTGTGGTTGAAAAGGGAAGTTTAGAGTCATGTGTGTCACTAGAAGGAAAACTAAAGATAAAACATGGGACTGCATAACAGTGTGATGGACCATGATTGTGATTAATAGTACAAACATAAAAATGTTCTTTCATAAACTAGATGTTCTTTCAAATATACAAATATAAAATAGTACAAATATAAAATAGTACATGAACTATTTTCATGAGCAAATATACATCCTTCTTAACAAGGTGTGTACAAGAGAGTGGCATATGGGAAATGTGAACCTATTGCAAACTATGTATTATAGTTCACAGTAATATATTACTATCCTTTCATAAACAGTAGCAAATGTACCACATCATTGTTAGGGGTCAATAATAGGGGAGATTAAAAGGTATGAGATGTTTTATTTTGGATAAATGAACATGTTCTAAAATTATTCTGGTGGTAAATATACAACTACATGATGATACTGTAAGCCATTGATTGTATATTTTGGATTGATTTATGGTATATGAATATATCTCAATTAAACCATTTTTAAAAATCACAGATAAAAAAAGCAGGGAACTCTAATGTAAACCATGGACTGTAGTTAGTACAATTGTAAAAAATATGCTTTCATTGGTTGTAACAACTGTACTACACTAATGCAAGGTGTGTTAAAAATAGTATGGTAAGTGGGAACTCTGTATTTTATACCTGTTTAAAAAAAATCTACAATCTCTCATAAAAATTTTTAAAGTGAGAAAAATGTATAAATAAATAGCTAAGTAACTAAGTAAATAAATAAATAGAAGATGGATGTATAATTTGAAATAAAGAATGTTAATATCTGATAATTTTTCAGAATTAAAAGATAAATGTGTTATTTTGAAGAAACAATATCTCAAAGAGAAAACAATGAAAATTGATTTCAACTAGGCATATCAAAGACAAATAGAAAATACAAAAGATTGACATGAAAGGAAGGAAGGAGGGAAGGAAGGAAGGAGAGATGGAAGGAAAAGAGGGAGAGAGGGAAGGAAGGAGAGAGGAAAGAAAGAAAGGAAGGAAGAAAGGAAAGAAAGAAGGAAGGAAGGAAGGAAGGGAGAGAGAGAGGGAAAGAAAGAAAGAAGAAAAGTCAAAGAAATAAATAAAGAAGGAAGGATGGAAGGAAGGAAAGAAAGGCAAAGAAAGAAAGAAGGAAGGATGGAAGCAAGGAAAGAAGGAGGGAAGGAAGAAAGAAAGAAGGAAAGAGAGAAAGAAAGGCAATTAAATTCATAAAATTCTTCCTTGCCAATCGTAAGTTCTAAAAACAGGATAAATACCTTTAGAGTGCTGCAGGATGGGGGTAGGGTGACATGGTTGTACAAAAAGTGAGAGGGAAAAAATACCAAACTGGAATTCTGTTCCTGCTATACTGTCATGCGAGATCGAGGAAGAAATAAATTTATATTTATAAATTTAAAACAAAAAGACTGAGGAAAATTACCATTCACAGACACTGCAAGAACTACTAAAGAATTTCCTTCTAACAGAAGTACCTTGAACTTCTTGTCTTATGTTTAGCAGTTCCTGGAATTGATATTATTAGTCTAATTCATCTCTAATAAAAATGTATCTCTTCCTCTTGAAAAAAAGAGACAGTACAGTATGAAGAGAAAGAATTCCTTCTTTAAGAATCAGGCATAGATGCATAGTAGAATTGATTCAAATGTTTTCTTTTATCTCTGATGGTCAAAAGTTAAATTCTGAATTTTCTTTAAAGAATCTGTGAATTTCCCTTGTGGATATGTTTTGAGTGGATTTTCTCATTTTTTATAGAACAGTTATCATTATTGATATCTGAACTCTTACCAAAACTATGTGCTAAAAACCTTTACATGTTTATTGATAATATTATCTTAATAAACTCATGAGGATATATTAGGCTAGATTCCCACAGCCGCCTATTGAGTTGAAAACCATCAAGAAATTTTGTCTTGATAAAACATTGATATTTGTGGATTACTTATCAAAAATATCCATGACTAATTAAACTACAGAACTACTAGTTTCTATGTAACAGAAGGAAGTAGCATAGAGTTCCATTCTTTCCATATTCTGAAGTATGTTATGATTTGATGTAAGTTTTTAAATTTGTATTTCTTGCTATTTTTCTCAGTTTGACTTCACGCACTATTGTACTTTTAATATTAGTTTCAGAGTTTGTTTGCTCTATTTATTTGACTTATATGTAACTTTGATCTTTGTTTAAAAACTTTCCTAAGGGATTCTGTCTGCTCAGATATTTACTGTCTGGTGTTAACTTGAGAGAATAAGGAGCTATTTTTACCTAAAATAAAATGCACAGTAGAATTTTAAGTGAAAAATTGGATTAAGACACTGTTTGAACAACATATGAGCAAAATATTAAAGTTCTAAATTTCTCATATATCTTTTTGATCCTCTTTCTGGATATCCAGTGGGTAGCTAGGGGAAAAGAAAGAAAAAATTGAAATGTATATACCCTATTTATTTTGTTTTTACTTTGACCCTGTTTAAAATATGAATTTGCTAAAGATATTCATATTTTATAAACATTCTATTGCCTAAAAATTAATACTCTTTTATTTGTGTACTGTAATATAGAAAATAACCTCTTTTTCAAAATTTAATACTTTACCTTTGAGGTATAGACCACTTTATATTGTGAGATAGCAATAGGATGGCCAAGAATTTGTAATGTGATATTTATTTTACATTTGAACCTCTTTGTTATGACACATATATGTATATATGTTTCCAAAGTAAAAGCAAATTTCCTAATAAGAATATACTCATAAGAAGATTTTTTTATATTGGAAGTAGAGGGAAAATATAATGGTTTTGGTGCAAGTTTTGTAATTATTAACACTAAAGGGAACAAATTATTGTCATAGTAGGCCATATCTTGTATTTTAGAGTATGAGGATACATATTACTTTGGCTCAAATTTAGACTAAGAAAAATAATTTTTAACAAATAATTTACTGGTTAGGTATTCAATAGGTCATAGAAGTAGTCAAATTTATCACAGGAAATAATTTAAGAAAATGGTTAATAATCTATGAAAAAATTTCCTTAGTTCTGAACTATTAAGGTACATTCATGAGTTTGAGTTTCAAAGAAAGATATCTGTGAGTTCTAATCGGTATTTGTACAGTAGAGTTATGTTGTGTTCATTTTTTTCTTTTACTCCAAAACTCATTATTTATTATAATTTTCACTTAAATTTAACTTTGAACACTGGATTCAGGTTCTCTTGGAGTACTAAGAAAAGCACCCTTCACATGCTTTCTTGGAACACATGTTTTACCCCAAGGCTTTTGTAACTAAGCATTTCAATTTGTAAGTTATTTAAAAATATTATGTTCTAAAATTCTCTTGACAGATATGAAAGACTATGCAATCTAAATTTTAAAGAAAATAACTAATTTCACATATGTTAATGTTTTGTGTTTCAGACTGACTAGGACAATATTTTTTAGAAAATACAAGAAACACTATACTAGTGTAAAAAGGCTAGTCTTCCCAGAGAACATGGAAATACGATGAGAAGTAAAAGCTGTGTATTATTATGGAAATATAGTGTATAAGAAATTGTGCTAAGCAACATCTGCATTGTATCCTGCAACACTTGTAACAACCTTGATAGGTTAGCCTTATTATTGACACACTTATTGATAAGGAATCAACCTTAAAAAAGTTAAGCTATTTTCATATGTTTATTAAATAGTGTAGTCTAGATTTGAATCTGAAGAACCCCAAACTGTGACCTAATCATGAAAAATTCTACCGTCATTAATCACATTGTAAAACCTTCTCTTTCTCCTTCTCTCCTGCTCCTCCTTTATCTTATTTCTCTTCCTCATCCTTTTCCTCTTTCTCATATTCTTTTTATCTCCTCCTACTCTTCCTTCTTTCTTTCCTCTTGGATGAAAAAAATACCTGAGAAAATTATAAACTTGGGAATAGAAATTAGTTTATTTTTCACTGCAAGGAGGACAAAAATGCTTTCAAAAAGTATTGTGAATGTGATCATTTGAGCTGTATCATTAAAATTTTTTAAAAGCTTAGCACATTTTGAATGAAAGTTAAAATGCAGCTTGAAATTTATTTAAAAAAATGTTTGTTTCTTAACCTTGTTTATTTATTTAACCCTTTTGAAGCACTGTATAGAAATATGGGGCAAAATGAAAATAAGGGAAAAATATTCATGGATCACTATTTTCCTAATGAAACCACATCACTGCATTTATTTTTTTCTACTTTCCACATTAGTACAGAATACAGAATACTTGGCAGATGTAAGCAACAGATTACTCAAATGTAATTATATTGACACAAGCGATTTCAGAGTTGTGTCAAGGCCTTTTGGACAGACACATTCATTTAATTATACAGTGTCTTATAATTTATAATTTCCCCATTATCCATGAAGCTGGCATAATGGACAGAGGCAAAAACTAAAGAACAACGGACTTCAGCACTGCCAAGCATAACCAGGATTTGATATAGTAGAAGTTCTTTCAATCCAGAGATACATCTTTAATGTTGCATTTTGCTACAATGTACAGTCATCCATCTTCCAGAAAAACAATTTGGAACCTTGCAATATGAAGCCAAAGTATATTTTGAAATTTTTCATTTTAATTTTGTCTCTTGAGCATTAATATTTTTTGATTCACATTTATTTAAAATAAAAATTTCAATTCATTAAGGATGATAAAAATACAAACCAGGCATGCTGATTAGCATAGCTGAACACCTCATTAAAAAGTGTGTACTCACTTTATTCCACAGAAATAATGAATAATGACCACTGCTGAGTTCTCATGCACACTTATTTGGATGCTGGCAAACTTTTAACAGCTTGAGAATCTCCAGTCACATACTGATTTGCTTTACAGTTAAATAGAAGTTTCCACTTAATCAGAGTAAAAGGAAAAATAACAGTTTTTTAGTTTGATTGTTTTGGCTCATTGTGTTTTTCTTGGAAAGTCAGAAAAGGTTTTCTATTGAAAAATACATTTTACATAAAATAATGAAAGTCAGACACAATTCTACTAAGAAATTGTCTAACAGTTTTGTTGCCTGTCATTGTATACTCTGATGAAGATGATGAATCCTTTTCATTCTTATTTCTGACTTTCCAAGGTCATATTCCTGACATACATATAGCCATGTGGGAGATTATTATTTTAAACATTTATATAGATCATGTATTTTCCAGTCCTTAGATATAGCAGCTATTACAACACTTTTGGAGAAATGATGTGTATCAGCTTTTAAGATGTCTGTGGAACATGTAGAAATTGTTTGCCTTTATGAACATATCTATAACTTTCACTTTGCTTGAATAGTTTTAGAATTGAGTGTGTATTCCCCAAAGCCTTCACTTTTATTTCAGTCTCTTGTGGCCAGATTTTAGTCTTGTATGGGATCAAGTACACAGTGCTTAAAAGGTCAGTTTTGGTGTCAGACAGAGAAAAACCTGAGGTCTCCCATTTAAGTGACCATGGAGATGTTCTTAGCCTCACTAAGTCTGAGATTTTACGTTTGCAAAATGTGGATAAAGAGAATACCTGCCTCATAGAACTGTAAAAAGCAGAGGCCAGCAACACTTTCTGTAAAGGGCCAGATAGTAAATATTTTATGCTTTGCAGGCCACAAGGTGTTTTTTGCAACTACTCAATTCTACAACTGAAGCGCGATGATGTGTGAACAAACAGGTTAGCTCTGTTCCAATAAAAGTTCTTAGCAAACACAGGCAGTGTTTGCTAAAATTTGGCATATGGGTAATAGTTTACCAACCCCATTCATAGGAAGAAATTGTTCACAATTATGGTTCCTCCAAATGGCAAACAAAAAAGGAAAAATTGAAGAGAGTTGTCAGAGTGGAAGGGGGAAAGGAACTTCTACAAGGTCAAAGAAATACTACAAGCAAAATCAAAAACAAAAAAAATCAGAAAAATTGGTTGAAACACACATCATAGATAAAGTATTAATCCCAATAATTACTGAAGCATACATACAAAGCAAATAAGCCAAAACCCCTTTATTCAGTAGAAAATCCAGCAAAGTATGTAAACAAGTATTTCATGGATAATGAAAACACATGACCTTTAAACAGAAAAAGTACTTAGTTTCACTCACTAAAGGGGTCTTTTAGTTCAAATCTTCACAGATATACATATGTGTTTATATATATATCTGCATTGATTTATTTATCAATATATATTTATCAGTTAATAGACATATATATATATTTATCAATCAGTGGGGTGAAATGCTAAAAGCGTGATTACTTTCTTTGTAGGCCAGGCTATTGAGAAATAGGCACTCTGATTTATTTCTGATTCAAGAATAAATTGGCAAACACTCTGTTGTGGGTAATTTGGTAATATTTATTGATGTTACCTTTAAGAATTAATACCAAAGACATTTTGAATATATGTAAAAAGATGTGTGTTCTAAGTTGGCGTTTACGTTTTCTTTTTATTATTTTCCTAATAACAAATGTGCTGCTAACTGTAGGGTTCTCTGTGTTGTATAGTCCTATGCTTTGTCTTTAAATTCTTATGCTAGTCACATATATATGATCTAAAATCTCCCCATTTACCCATAATTACAGATACAATTTAGTTCTGATAATTACACTCTTAATATTGTGCTACCATCACCACTTTCCATTTCTGAAACTTCACAATCAACCAAAACAAAAGTTCTGTATAAATTAAGCATTAAATCCCCATTCTGGACCCCCAACCCAACCCCTGGAAAATCGTGTTCTAGATTCTAACTTTGTGAGTTTCCTTATTCTAATTATTTTATATCAGAGAGATCATACAATATTTTTCTTTTATGTTGGGCTTATTTCACTCAATGTAATGTTTTCAAGATTCATCCATGTTGTCACATGATTCAGAATTCCATTCCTTTTTAAAATTGAGTGATATTCTACTGTGTGTGTGTGTGTTTGTGTGTGTGTGTGTGTGCGTGTATATATAGACTACATTTGGTTTATCCATTCATTCACTATTAGATAGACAGTTGAGTTGTTCTATCCTTTAGAAATTATGAATAATTCCACTACGAATATCGAGGTGAAAAAATCTGTTCAAGTCCTGGATGTCAATTCTTTTGGATACATATTCTGTAGGGGGATTGCAAGGTCATATGGTAATTCTACCTTTAGCTTTATGAGGAACTGCCAAACTATCTTCCACGTGCCTGAATCATCTTACATTGTCACCAGCAAAGAATGAATGCTCCTATTTCTCTGCATTTTCTCCAACACTTCTATTTTTCTATTTTTAAATAGTAGACATTCTATTAGGTATGAAATAGTATCTCGATGGTTTTGATTGGAATTTCCTTAATAGCTAATGGTGGTAAACAGTTTTTCAAGTTCTTTTTAGACATTTGCATTTCATCTTTGGAGAAATGTCTATTAAATATTTGTCCACTTTTTAGTTGGATTATGTGGCATTTTCTTGTGGAATTGCAAGGTTTCTTTATATTTTATGGATATTAAACCATTACCAGATACGGAGTTTCCAAATATGTTTTCCCATTGAGTAGATAATCTTTTCACTTTCATGCTAAAGTCCTTTAATACACAACAGGTTTTATTTTTGAGAAGATCACATTTATCTGTTTTAAGTTGTTTGAGCTTAAGGTGTAAATTCTAAAAAAACATTGTCTGACATGAGATCCTAAAGAAGCCTCCCTACATTTTCTTCTAGGAGTTTTATAGTCCTGGTTCTTACATTTAGGTCTTTGATCCATTTTGAGTTAATTTTTGTATATGATGAGACAGGGGTTCTTCTTCATTCTTTTGCCTATGGATATTAGTTCTCTCAGGACCATTTATCCATTTGTCAAAGACTATTCTTCCACAATTGAGTGGAATTGGCAGCATTGTCAATAATCAATTGGCTATAGATGTGCTGGTCTTTTTGTGAACTCTCAATTCTATCGCATGGTCTATTTGTCTACCCTTGTGCCAGTATCAGGCTGTTTCAAACATGGTAGCTTTGTAATAAGCTTTGAATTCAGGGAATACGAATCTTCAAACTCTGTTCTTTTTCATGTTGGTTTTGGCTTTTCAGGACCTTAACATCCCAAATAAATTTGATAATTGACATTTCCATTTTTGCAAAGTAAACTGCTGAAATTTTGATTGGGATTTGTTAAAATTGCAGTTCATATTGTATATCATTAGCATCTTAACAATGCTTGGTCTTCCAATCCATGTACATGGAATGCCCTTCCATTTATTCAGATCTCCTCTGATTTATTTTAGCAAAATTTTGCAGTTTTCTATGTATAAGTCCTTCATATCTTTCTTTAAATTAATTCCTAGATACTTAATTATTTTAGTTGCTATTGTAAATGGAAGTTTTTTTCTTGATTTCCTCCTCAGATTTGCTCATTACAAGTATATAATAACAGTTGATCTTTATCGTACTATTTTGTTGAATTTTTTAATTAGCTTTAGTGGCTTTGTTGTAGATTTATGGTCCTCTCATCTGCAATTAGTGAATACTTTATTTCTTCTTATCCAATTTGAATGCCTCTTATTTCTTTTTCTGGCCTAACTTCTCTGGCTATAATTTCCAGTACAACTTTGAATAACAGTGGTGACAGTGGGCTCTCTTGTCTTGTTCCACATCATAGGAGGGAAAAGCTTTCAATTCTTCACACTTCTGAAGGTAAAAGTATATGCTAGCTGTGGGGTTTTTCATTTATACCCTTTATCATATTGAGGAAGTTTTCTCGTATTCTTATTTTACTAAGTGTTTTTATCAAGAAAATATGCTGGATTTCATCAAATGCCTTTTCTGTGTCAATTGAGATCATCATGTATTTTTCCTTTTGTTTTTATTAAGGTGGATCACATTAATCAATTTTTTGATGTTGAACCACCCTTGGATAACTTGGATATAACTCACTCAATCATGGTGTATAGTCATTTAAAATGCTGTTTGATTTGATTCCCTAGCAGTTTGCTGAGTAATTATGCATCTTTATTAATAAGAGAAATGTTTTGCAATCTTCTTTTCTTGTTTTATTTTTATATGGCTTTGGTATGAGGGGCATGTTGGCTGCATAGAATGAATTGTGTAGTCATCCCCCTGTTTAATTTTTGTTAAAGATTTTGAGCAGGTTTGGTACTAATTCTTCTCGGAATGATTGGTAGAATTCAGCTCTGAAGCCATCTGGTCCTGAGTTTTGCTTTGGTGGAAGGTGTTTGATTACTGATTCAATCTTGGTGTTTAATTGGTCTATTCAGAACTCCTGTTTCTTCTAGAGCCAGTTTAGTTGTTTGTGTATTTCTAGGAATTTGTCTGTTTCATCTAGGTTGTCTAATTAATTGGCATATAGTTGTTCAGAGTATTCTCTTATGATCCTTTTTTATTTCTGCGGGGTCAGTAGTAATGTTTCCCTTCTCATTTCTGATTTTATTTATTTATGTCTTCTTTCTTTCTCTGTCAGTCTAGCTAGTGGGTTACCAATTTCATTGGCTTTTTCAACAAACCAACTTTTGCTTTTGTTAATTCTATTGTTTTTCATTCTCAATTTCATTGGTTTCTGCTCTAATCTTTGTTATTTCTTTCTTTTTGTTTGCTTTGGGGTTAGTTTTCTGCTCTTCTTCTAGTTCCTGTAGGTGTGCTGTTAGGTCTTTGGTTTTTATCTCTTTCTTTCTTTTCGATGAAAGTGTTCAGGGATATAAATTTTCCTGTAAGAACTTCCTTTGCTTTACTTTATATGTTGTGTTTCAGCTTTCATTTGTCTCAAGTTATTTACTGGGACTGTAATTTATTTGTTGACATACTCAAGCAATGAGTGTGTCAACAAAATTATTTAACTTATTTTAATAAAAGTTATTTAACTTTCATTTATTTTTGGATTTACCAAGTTTTTGCCTGTTATTGATTTCCTGCTTTATTCTCTTATGTCAGAAAAGACTTTTTTTTATACTTTCCATCTTTTTAAATGTATTGTGACTTGTTTTGTGACCCAACATGTGGTCTATCTTAGAGAGTGGTCAATGTACACTGGAGAAGAATATATATACTGCTGTTTTGGTATACAATACTCTGTACATGATTTTTAGCTCTAGTTTATGTATCAGATTATTCACACTTTCTGTTTCATTATTGATCTCTTGTGTAGATATTCTATTTATAAGAGTAGTGTATTGAAACCTCCAGTTATTACTGTAAAGATGTCTGTTTCTCCCTTTGGTTTTCCCAGTGTTTGTCTCATGTGTTTTGTAGAGGTATGGTTAAGTACATAAATGTTTATAATTGCTATTACTTCATGGTTGACTAACCCTTTTATTAAATATAATGTCCTTCTTTGTCTCTTGTAACAGGTTTTGTCTTAAAGTCTATTTTAGCCAATATTAATATAGCCACCCTAACTCTTTTTATGTTTACTATTTACATGGATTATTTTAATCTTCTTATTCACTTTCATCTTATTTGTATTTGTGGATCTAAGGAGAGTCCCTTGTAAACAACATATAGTTGGGTCATGTTTTTGTATCCATTCTGCCAACCAGCATCCTTTAATTAGAGAGTTTAATCCATTAATAGTCAATGTTATTACTCTAAAGGCAATACATACTTCAGCCATCATGTACTTTTGTTCTTATAGATTATATCTCTTTTTTTACTCTCTTTTTCTTAATTGCAATCTCCTTTTCTGTATACTTGATATTTTGTGATGTATCTGACTAGTCCCTTTCTCATTTTGGTTTCTGTATATTTTTAAACTATTGTCTTTGTGTTTACTCTGGGGTTTGTATTATACTGTGGGAACTCAATGGTTAAATTATCTATAATAAATGCTTAATGTCTGGAAATGCAGAGTGGAAAACTGCCCTTATCAGTTCTTGCTGAAAACAGTTAGAATATTCTTCTTTGCTCTCTGCTTTATGTTTCTTTCTATCTATTGCCATTCTGTCCCCAGAACATTTGGGTACATCCTGCTCTATTTGTCACATCTACTCTGTTCCTTTTTATCTAAAAACCAAATGCCCTTTATCCAATAAACTTAAAAAAAAACGAGGTGGGAAACAGCTTAGGAGAATAATTTCTCCTGTTGTTCTCCCCCTCACTTTTCTTGACTTTGGTTCTCGAGTAATTTTTTGGATCATCACTGTTTCTGTGGGGCAGAAACTGACATTATAAAACCTACATCTGTAACCTATTAATTTTAATAGATTCTCTTCTAGTTTTCTAGCTGCCAGAATGTGATATAACAAAACTGGAAAGCCTTTTAAAAAGGGAAATTTATTAAATTGCTAATTTACAGTTCTAAGACTGTGAAAATGTCAAAATTAAAGCAAGGCTATAGAAATGTCCAATCTAAGGTGTCCAGTGAAGGATACCTTGTTTCAAGAAGGCCGATGATATTCAGAGTTTCTCTCTCAACTGGTATGGCACATGGCAAACATGGCAGTGTCTTCTAGTTTTCTCTCCAGGCTTCTTGTTTCATAAAGCTCTCCCAGGGGTGTTTTCCTTCTTCATCTCTATGCTGGTTTGAATCTGTGGTGGACCCCAGAAAGCCATGTCCTTTAATCCTCACTCAGTATTGCTGACTGGGAGCTTTTTATTTTTCCCATGGAATTCGGACCCACCCAATTGTGGGTGGTAACTTTTCATTAGATGGCTTCCAGGGAGTTGTGAGTCTACCCATTCCAGGTGGCTCTTGATTAAGTATACTGGAATCCTTTAAAAGAAGAAACATTTTGAAAAAGCTAGAGATCTATGAGAGACAAGAGAGTCCATGCATCTGGAGACCTTTGGAGATGAACGCCCCTGGGAAAGCTTCATGAAACAAGAAGCCTGGAGAGAAAGCTAGCAGACATTGCCATTTTCACCACATGTCTTGTTCATAGCACATATACATGTGTTTTGTAGTGGTAACCCATAATTAAAATTTAAGTGCAGCTTTCAAATAAAATGTAATGAAAGGGTAAAAGCTAGCAAATGCTAATGATATGGTCTTGGGTGGCCAGAGCTGGCAGAGCATGTTCAGACCATGAGTAATTGAGATATCTTATCTTATGGTAACTAATACAGGGGAAGTATCAAGCCCACACTGTACTATCATGCCACTCACATGAACTTCTTTCTCATCCCCTGTGTTCCCATTCTATACTATATTTTGAGGTTAAGTGTTTTAAACTTGAATATTCAAATACACAGGGGGTTCAGTGGTAGAATGCTCACCTTTCATGTGGGAGACCCGGGTTCAATTCCTAGACCATGCACCAAAAAGAAACAAACAAATGAAAAAAAAAAAAGCAAATTACTGAATAGTTTCAGTTTAGGGAGGACTCTATTGTTTATGTGAAAATAGAGTTATTGACTACTCTGCTCCTGGACGAACAGAGATATTGAATGTTTCCTACTTGTAAGGCAAGAATTACATTTTTTTCAGCCTTCCAGGGCCAAGTAGATTGAATTTTCGAGGTCTCTGGTATAAATGACAGGGATTTCAGGCAACGATAGCTAATGAGTGTATAACTACCAAAGACAACCAAACTCAGAATAAAAACTAATCCAGGTCATTGTGCAAGTTAAGTTTGAGCCTTAGAAGTTCCCTTTCACCTCACTATTTAAGATAATTTTATCATATGCATTAGAAATGTTAACTATTTGGGGTTGTTATTTTCTTAATGGTTTATCTTTTAATTTAAGATTAAATTTAGTAATTTAAAAGAAAACCAAAGGGATTTTTTTTGTGCCTTATAGGTCTAATATATGTTATATTGGTGAAAAATAGCTTTATTACTTTCCTTTATTCTATTATAACATATTCAAATTTCAGCTTCTTTGTTTTATTATTTTATTTAAAAGGAACTCAGAGGTTATTTTTTATCCAGTATGTCTAAGATATGTTATATTTGGACAAAAAGTAGGATTATTACTTTCTTTTATTCTATTATGACATATTCAAATTGCAGCTTCTTTATTATTTCACTGAATTTTCAGAGGTACATGGAAGCTATGAAAATGAGAGTGTCTGGTACAAGTGGAGGGTTTAGAACATATTCTATCCAATATAAAGCCCACGACAACAAAAATGTTTACTCAAATCCCATGCACAGAAATTTATTTTTTAAACTTATATCAAAATAAAAGCAAGGTTTGGACATCAATTCAGATTTCAATCCCTCCACCTTTGGTGTAAATTATTTCACGTAGATGCTTGAATCTAACAGCTAGGAACAAATAATTGAAAGGTGTGTAGACATTTACTTTTAGAGGAAATGATGTATTCCATGACTGCACCAAGAAAGCACATTTTAGAAGTTAAGATTGTGCCAAGAGTTAGGAAAGAGATCATGTGAACCAAACACAGGAAGGAGTGAAAGGTAAACTTAACCTAGTTGATAATGTCCCAATGGTAAGGACTACATCTAAACTTGGCCTTTACACTAAACACCATCAAGGAAATGCTAGGGATTCTAAGACTAATGACAATTTCACACAATTAATGCAAAATATTTATTAATTATCTGTGATATTCAAGGTTTTGTGCTGTGTACAAAAGCTTAAATTTTACTATTAAAGGAGCTGAAACATGTACCCAAAGATGTGGTATAAAGAAACACATTTGAGTAAGTCATTTCTTGTTTGTGTGTCTACCCACTTTCTTTTGCTTTTGTAGAATATTTAAAAAAATATTTTTAAAAGTTTGAAAAAACTATCAGAACCTTGGGGAATGGTATTAGCAGTTGCTCATTCTTAGCTGCAGCTTTGGAAGTGGCATATTTTAAACAGTTTTTAAAGGCAGAGTTTAGATGTAAAGTTTTTTAAAGTTTGAGAGAAAGATGTCAAGGAAAAAATATGAAATAATACCACGGAGCAAGTAGAGGCCCACAGAAGATGGCATCAACCTCAAATCTTACTTTTGGACCCTATTCTTAGTCTTCATCCCCCTGATAGAGGACTTTGACTATTATCTGCTTATTGTTTATTGAAAATAAATGGTATTTACTTATGAAAAACACCTAGTGTACTCCACCTCAAAAGTTTTCTGAATCTTTTTTTTAAAAGAACAAGCAAAATTAAAGATGACTTTTTCTAGGGGGATAGCAGGCTGGTGTGCTTCATATGACACAGATCTTTTCATAATTAATGCGACTCCATCCCTTTCCATCCATATAGAGAACAGAGATAATTTCATCTTCCCTTGAAATAGTGATTGATAATAGTGGAGGAGGCTGTAATATGGCTAAGAGTGGAACCCTTATACAGAAGCCAGGTATGAGAAAAATCCTGGGTTGCTAACAGGACTTGTCAAGAAAATGCTGAAATAGAAAGGCTTTAACTAAATGAGACTACCTAAACTTAATAAGACAGCATGGCTCTCCATAGAGACCTATCTTCTGACAGTGGACTTTAAATGGGAAGAGAAACTTTTGTAGAGTTAAGAAGAAAACATTTGGAGTATATTCATGGAGAAATATGGGGTAACCTTGATCAAGAAAGGATCTAAGACATGTGATCAAAAGAATGGGGAAATATAATAGTCATACGCAACTTAGTATGACTAAACTGAAGGTGACTCTCATCATTGAGATGACTCTAAATTAAAACATCGGTAAAAAGCTGGATGGTCATTTATTCAATTCACAACCAAATTAAAATATATAAAACTAATGTGCCCTAAAATATATAAAGCCAATGTGCCTCACACCAAATTAGCATTTAATGGTTTGAACTCAAGGGGGTGGTTTTTAAATAGAAAGACCTGAATTCAATTTCTGAAATGAAACAGCACTATGACTTAGTACTTTCTACTGAATTATATTCTTCATAGTATTGCGTACTTTAAATTGAGATGCATAATCAAGAAAACTGATGTTGTGAATGAAAAGATGCAGAAACAAAACCACTATAATTTTATCAATAGTAGTCCAAATGGATAGAGCGAATAAAACTAGCTCTAGTAAGATGAACTATTGATATTATCAAGGTCTGATTAAAAACAGACAACCATCACGGTATGAATAAATCTGTTCTTTTAATTTACTTAGGTTATGTTTGTAACATAGTAGATTCTTTCTCTGTTATTCTTTTTTTTGGAATAATAAAATGTTTTGTTCTATAAAAAAGAAAAAACAAAATCCACATGATTGATTCATTATTTTATATTTTATGCACTGTTCAATGACAGCCAATAGCTCATGTAATAGGGCTAGTCCAAATTAAGATGCATGTAAAATACACATGGGATATCAAAAAAGAAGATAAAAAATGTAAAATGTCTAATTAGTGATTTTTATATTAATTACATGTTGAAAGGATAATATTTTGGGTATATTGGGTAAATAATATATTATTAGATCAATATTACCTATTTCTTTTGTCATTTTTAAATGTGGCTAGCAGAATGCTTCGAACTACCTATGGAGTGCACATTATATTTTTATTAGACAGCATTGCTTTATAGTTCTAGGATATTAGTTAATATATGTTAGTAGAAATGAAAAAATACTTTCATTCTGGAGTCAATTTTATGTGCTTCAGATCATAAATAAAAACTTATGTAGGGAATTTCATAACACATGCAGCCAAACATATAGATGACAGTTTGCATGAGAAATTATTTGAAGTGACCTAAAAGGAAACATATTTTAGCATACAGTACAATATTTCAAAAATTCACACCTGCACACATATTAAATACAACCAAAATCAGAAACCAGAGGTTGGATTTTTACACAGTAAGATAAAATGTTTTGTAGAAATATTGAAGATTTCAAAGCCTATGAATTAGATCCTCCCTATAACCTGGATTCTCACTTTCTTTCCCTCGTCTCTTCTAATATTGTCACTGACCACCACAGCCACTTCCTATCTCATTAGCTTAGTCACACCTCATTCTTTTACTCTACAATAATTTCAATACCTTGCCTCATAATTTTAGTTTCATACATTCTGTTCTCTAAGCGCTTCTTTTGATTGTCCCATTTTCTCCTTCTTGTACCCCAATTCTAAGTCTTTTAACACATTGAAAACTACAGCTATGGTTCTTAGCACATTATAAGGGTACAGATTCATTTCTTCCAACCATATGCAACTTAAATTTCACAATAAATAATTAAAATCACATTCAGGCATCGCATCCTACAGGCTTTTGCTTAAATTGTAATTTCTGTGAAAAGTTAACTCTCTGTCTAGTGCTGTTGTACACAGCTGGAGAATGGCACACACCCTGATAACTGGTCTTATTTTAAAATCAAGATCAATTATCTTAAACAGGCCCTTGATGCTGACCAAAAATCATATTAGACTTCCTTTTTCCATTTACTCTCTTACTTCTTTCCTTCCATGTATCCAACACACTCCTTTCTCAACTACTAGATAGTGACTTTCTATTCTATTACACTTAGATGATCAAAGTTTTTAGAAGAGACTTTTCCTAAGCCCCAACTGCCACAACTATCTTAGTTTGCTTGAAAACAGTATTACATAGAACTTTTGTGACAAACACTGATAGTGAAAGTTCATAACTCTTTACTACCATGTACCTCAAGATATTAATAAGGGAGTTATCAAATAACAAATGCCCAAATATTTGCTAAGCAAATGGATGAATAAATAGATAAGCAATAAAGAGATTTTTAATTTTTATTTATTTATTTACTTTTTTTATTTTAGATGCATGGTCCAAGAAGCAAACCGAGTCTCCCACATGGAAGGCGAGCATTCTACCACTGAACCACCCATGCACCCAGGGTTTTTTTGTTCATCCTGCATTATAATTTTTCTTTGTATTAATTTGGAAAAGATGTATTACCCAATTATCCTTGACTTTGTTTTCAATAATTGTTTTTTTCCTTCAGGAGTCTTTTGCTTGCTTACCTTTAGTCATAAATAGAGAAGAAAGTTGCCTCTAATACAAAACAATAAAAAACTTAAAATAACATAAAAATGATATACAATGTTGATTACCATTTTCTCTATTTTTGAAAAATACTGCCTCACTACAAATATTTTATTGAATCTTTGAATTGACTAAATTTTTTAATGGACCTCAATTTCAGGAATATCATGAGTTTAAATGATAATGATTTGTAACATTTTTAAATGCTTAATCTTTTGGAGACTCCCTTTTGAAAAAAGAAATTTGCTTACATGACTTTGAAATGTCTCCTTTTGCAAAAATAGGGGACTTTTCTTAAAAAATCACCTTTCCTGATGTATAATTTTCACACTGCTCTTGACATTAAGTGATAAATATGAATTCCTTCTTGCAGCATAATTCAAGGTTTGACTTTCAAATGTAAAATCCAAAGTTCCAGAGTCACTCAATGTAAGGATTTTTGGAGATGTTAGATATTATCTTGACCTGAATCCCTGAATCCCATTTGTTACAAGGAACTTGAGAAAATATTATATATTTTGTTGTACATATTTTTAAAAATACCAGTGATTATTCCAAAGGTGGTTTAAAAGCACTTAATTTTATATAGGAAACAGAGTTTTAATATCATTTTGTCCTCCGTGTCCTATGACATATGGAAACTGTAGCCTCTGGGTACAAATGCTTTGCCAACTAAGTAACCGAAGAAATTCTGGATGTTGTACCCCATAAGCTAAATACAGTGTACTATTTACTATAAAGTTGTGAAAAAGGTATTCTTTGGCTAAGTATTTCATTTTTTAAATTTCCTTAAATATCTTTCTTTTAGAATACATATGCCTAAGAACCAAAAGGAACTAATATATTTTCTTTAATTCAATATAATTGAACTAGCATTTAGTTTATAAAAGGTAATAAATCGGCTAAGTGCTGGGAGTACAGAGCACAATCCTGATCACCCTGGCAACTGCCTCTAAAGGAACTGACAATTGGGTTTGGCCTGGAAGGATGGCACATTTACATTTAGATTGTGACTCCTAAAATTAAAAACAAAACAAAACACAACTGGGCTCTCTTCAATGACTAATTTGCATTAAAATTCTTTATTTTATAAATGACTTAAGACTATTTAGGCATTTAATTTTTTAATAGTGACTCAAATTCAATGTGGTGCAGTAGAATCAGGCAGATCTAAGTTAAAATCACTATCTACAACTTGATGTCGAGTGCTGGGAAAGATGTTAACCTCTTTCCAGTCCCATTTACTTAATCTTTAAAGTGTAAATAAATATCAGCTTTCAGAGTGACTGTAAGAATTAGATAGAAGTTTCACAATGTGCTTGGAAGGCATTTAGCACTCAAACTAGGGTAGACATTTTTGTGATGTTATATCTATTATTTGAGATTATCAAGCATATAGGTGGGATTCAAAATATAGAGAAGAAAAGAGAGAGAGAGAGAGAGATTACCTCCCAACAAAATCTAACAAATTCTACCAATTAATTGCTGATCATTTCAGTATTTGAGAGAACAAGAACAAAGGGAAACCATCAACAATGAAATGCAATTTAGATTGAGGCGAGAAAAAATAAAGGTCTTTTCAAGGAACTTAAAATGACTTCCTACTGCCTAAAGAATAAAATACAAATCCACAGCTGACATACATTGTAAAGGTAGAAAGTAATTTAGAAATTAAACAATACAAATCTTTTGTTTACCTCTAAGGAGGTCAGGATCAAGAGCATTTGGTTTAATTACTATTATCAATATAATGAACTACAGACTGCAAGTTTCTTCATTCTGTGCAAAGACTTCTTACAAGACAATAAACCACCTTCACTTGAAAAAAGACCCACAGTCAAACACACCAACACACAACATAAACCAAAAAGAAGCAGGAAGGATAACAAATCTGAAATGAGTAACATAAAAAGAATTTACAGGTAAAATGCTGGAAATTATAAACTCCATGTTGATGTATTCCTCTTTACTTATAGCACCAAATAAAAATTGCATAATATTAATTCTATATATTTGATTGACCATTCTATTTTTAAGAAGTTATTCATGATCTACTTATTTATTAATATATTTTAAGACCAATTATTTAGTAACTGCAATTATCTATACTTACCACTTAACCAAAGTACCATTATTACTTGCTGACCACTCTCTAAATTACCAGTAATGATCAACAATTTTGTGATAATCATAAGTCAATAATTCACCAAGTATGTGTCATGTTTGTAATTTAAGACACACACTGAAATCTGGAACACCTTCATTATGAGGTATTTTATTTAAAATGTATAAAAACAAAATACCGAATATCTATGTCCTGAAATATGACAAGGAGTGAAGCTCATATTCATATGCAATTAAAAATGGAATTGATATTTTAAAATTAAAAAAATTTTATCTAATGCATTCATCTGCAATTAATATAATAGGGCAGTAATACATTAATCCTTTCTATTGGTTAGAAAAAAGTGTGTGTGTGTTTGTGTGCGTGTGTTTGATAAATAATGCTTTAAATGTAATAACTTGGGCTTAAACCAAAAGCAACTCCTTATAGAAGAGAAGAAATAATTTTCTCTTTATTTTTTCCATCTTATTGAAAAGCAAGAAGTGAGAAATTTACTCTCCAGCGATGATGAATTTTTGGGGGTGATGAAAATTACTTGGTCTCCTATCAATGTTATGCTGACGTCCAAATTGCCGACCATTATGCTTGTATATTATTTGGTTTCCTAGATATAAATTGTTTGTCTGGTCTAATGGTTTAAATAATGTACAACAGAAAATAGCTTAAAGATGATACATTACCTACTAAAATCTATAAACTAAAAAAAGAAAAGAAAAGAAACACTATCTAGATGGAAGAAGTGATAGATGATAGATAAATAGGTAGATATTTTTTAATGCAGCATTAACTATCACAAAAAAGTCTTTTTCTCGTTAAACAAGAAAGGGTTATTAATTGTCAAGAATAAAAGTAATTATTTTTTGATATATTATAATACTCAGTTGATATTTCAATTTAATATTCTATGATTATCTTAGCATTCTCGCTTTTACACCTTAAGTCAAAATGGAAATGTTATGGAACTAAAGTTAAAGTATCTTATAAAACTATAAAATGATGTCAATTTCTTTGTGATTAGTCCTGTTATACCCTCCTGTTTTCTCTAATTTGCACATTGTGATTCTTGAATTTTAATGTGATATCATAAAGAATATAATAACAATAAACACACATTTGTAATCTTATGCTGAGCTAAATGGAACATTTACATATTTTGATAAAATTATAATATTCAAAAACATAAAATGACCTGAATAAATACTATTGAAGTAGGAAGTTATGTTAAAAAAATATATATCAGTAACCTGGGATATATTCTGGCTACACTGGATTTTTCCTTTATTAACTTGGACAAATATCTCTATAGATCTTAATCTTATTATTTGAATTATAAGAGAGTTAATCTAGTTGAGATCTTCATTATTTTGAGATATATATAATTATATATATACACATATATTTAACAAGAATTTTCAATAATTATTTGCAAAGTGACTAAGAGAGAAGATAATATGAAAGAAAAATGAAACAAAGGACAGTGTAGTATAAAAAGTGGCAGATTTCTCACATGTGAAAATGGGAGATTTGGCAAAGAAGAAATATCTGAATGTGAGAATAAAGATGTAAAGAATATGAACACAGGGCAAAAATAAGCCTAAAGGAGTCAGTTAATATTCTTATTGCATGGCAGTGGGATACCAGAGAAAATACAAGATTGATTGCAGCAATCATTTTAGCAGATGAATATGGCCAGAAAATGTCACCGGTAAGTACAGCAATAAGTTTTATGTAACAAACCAATAAGACATATTGAACTCTAGTTCAACAATTAAGAACACTTCATATTCACCGTAATGTTTCTCTTTTTTAATTCAATAGATTTTTGAGGAAAATATATATGGGAAAGTACAATTGCTCAAGTCACTCATAATTTAGAAAATATGTTGTTTTTACCTATAACCTGCTCTGACTCTAACTTTTCAAGAGACACAGATATTAAATGGTGAGAAGAAATTAATGGAAGAAATTATCATTAAATTATCACTATACTGGAAGAGCGAAATAAAAATCAGAAGATTGTAAGCTATTTCACGGATGGCATCTGAGAAGTTTATGTTATAGCCTCCCTATGGAAGGAAGTCACAGATCTTATGTTTCTTAGATAGCAATATTAGAAGATAAAAGTAAAGCTCAAATATTTTGTTTCATAGATCCCTCAAACTGATTATCTTTTATGTTTATATTTTTAGTTTTATT
The DNA here is from genome assembly GCA_004026745.1 of Myrmecophaga tridactyla. Taxonomy (NCBI): domain Eukaryota; kingdom Metazoa; phylum Chordata; class Mammalia; order Pilosa; family Myrmecophagidae; genus Myrmecophaga; species Myrmecophaga tridactyla. The sequence goes on from PVIY010007150.1 coordinate 32,660, forward strand.
TTTGGCATGGGCAGGCTTAATTATTTTATTTATTTATTTTGATACAGGCAGGCTCCAGGAATCGAACCCAGGTCTCCGGCATGGCAGGCGAGAACTCTGCCACTGAGCCCCGTTGCACTGCCCCCAAACTGATTATTTATCCACATATTTTTGCTTAGTTTCTACCCTATGATAGTTTTTTCAGGCATACTGCAAATTGTACTGTTATCAGATATATGAAGCTTATCAGATATATGGAAAGATTAAGTATAGGTTGAGTTTCTGTACAGACAGGAATTACAAAAAGGAAAGCTATCATAGAAAGCAGTAGGATATTGGCTTTCTCTTAAAAGATGAACAGAAGGCAAAAAAGAAAAAAAAAAAACTCCTTGCCTGTGGACAGAATTTAGATCAATAAAATAAGATATATGAATGCAATTTAAATGTAATGAAAGGGAAGAGAGAATAAAGTAAGCGCAGCATTGGTAAAGATTTAGATATGCTTCAAAATTAAAGTATTTAATGCATTTTTGAAGAGATTATTTCTAATGATTTACATGATTTATTTTACCTACTCCTTTGATGTAATCCTTCTCAAATTTTGAAGTAGTTGAAGTGCTAATTATTAAGAAATTTTTGGGTTGTGGTGATTGGGGTACATTCATTAAAGCAACTGGCCAGACTATGAATAATAATAATGCCAGACTGAGGAACTCTGATTTTAAACTAACTTTACTTAGTTAAGACTGAAGGAATTTGGCTAGAGCTATAGCATGAACAAAGTAGATTTAAGAGTAATCTGTTAGAAGCAAATACGTGAGAAATAAGAATAGTTAGAAACTTGGAGAAATATTTTTTAAAGTTTTTATTGTAATCTGAAACCTGCGATTGGGGTCTGGGTTGTCAAAGTATTATCTGGTCCAATTACTTAAGTAAACTTAACTGTTTTAATGGGATTACGTTCTTAGCTATTTTATACAATTACCATTAAATGGGATAGTATTTCAGAGCATATTCTGTAAATTGCATGTTATCATATAAACACCCTATATAGTTTTATGGAATAGAGAATATATGGATGGAATGTAAATGATTAATTAGTCATGGAGGCCATATGAGTATAGCTTGGTGGCTAAATAGAAAAGGGTGGCAAGAGGAAAATGAAGAGGAAAAGAATATTAGCAAATTTCTCTCATATGCAAAATTAGGATCTCTAGTTAATGCTCAGTCATCCCTGACTACTAAATATATTCAGGTTTCAAGATCATATAACTCAGTGAATTCGACTGTCACTTCCTTCATTATGGTAAAGAAATGACTATGAGCTGACATGACCTGGCCATAATTTGAAATTTTCAGAAAGAAGCTTCGTAGAAGGAAAATAAAAGTTTAGAGTACACGATCAAGAATGCAGTGATCGAGGGTTATGGTGGACCCTGTAGCTTATTCAACTTGTTTACGCATTTTCAATTCAAGCTGGTCTCCTTATGCAAATGTTCTTGATTCACTTTTATTTTTCTCTGGTTATTTTGGCTTACTTGAAAGAGTTTTACTTTATTACTATTGTTTTATTTTTTTCTAGGAACTTATGAAGGATTTTCCTATGCCTTAAGGACAAATCTGAATTGCCACGCAGGAATCTAAAATAGAAATGTGGTATTGTACACCTAAAGAAAGATCAAATACTACAATACTAACTGAGGAAAAAAGCCTTATAAGTTTGGGTTGGCAGCTCTGGGTACTTTTATTTCTCAAGCTATGAAATACTACGACAATACAGAAATGGATTTGGAGAAGCACGGTGAAATCAGATTGCCCAGTCTGGGGTGGGCAGAGTGGGGAGAGAGGAGTAGTCACAGAAGAATCTACTCTAAATGCCCTTTGATGGTCCATTACAGTCTCCCCAACCCTTTTAGTAAGTTGGCAAGATAAGCAAAAGGCAGACTAATTTTATAATAGATTAGAATAAAGTTATAAAAACATGACTAGAAACATGTAGAAACAATGAAAATAGTTACAAAAGTTGTATTTTGCCCTTAATTTCAAAAAGCATATCATTATCATCATAAGTGACTTAGAATTTCTTATCTAATAGAGATGAACCCCTAGCAGTAAGAAAATTCATCTTCAAGATTATGTACACACGTATATATGTATATCGATGCATATGTGCATATACTTATATATGTGTACATATACATATATATTAAAACAAATTGTAGTTTTAAAGAGCTCAATCTCTAAACATTGACATTGATAATTGTTAATTTAATTTCTGTGAAAATTTTTAAAAATGAAAAAAATGATTTTGTTAGATATGTTGATAGGTCCAGCACTTTAAGGCTACAGTTTGTTCCCCCAAAATATTGTCATCTAGTTTAGCAATCGTTGTGTACCTAAATTTAATAGGTAGGGATAGGAAAATATATATTAACACATGAATAAGTATAGATAAAAAACACAAAATTTATAGTGAAAAAATGCCCATTTATGGAAAACATTAAAAAAGAAATTTTGAACCAAATGCTTCAAGTAGCAGATGAAAGCAGCTATCACATCAGCTAATCAAAACCAAGCTATTATCTAATTGAGTATACCAAGTTTAATTTATGGGAATTGCATAGATTTCCTTTCTATTCTGAATGAATGAACGGATCAGATAATTTCTTGGTCAGGTTTGCTTCACTATGTACAGACAAAACTTATGTAAATATGAAGCCACTATGTAAAAGCAGAAAACTAAATTATAACCTCAGTTAAATATTTTCATATATGTTTAGTAGTAAAATATCATCATAAACATTAACTCTGGGAAAAAATGCATATTTTATAGCATAAGAGATAAAAGGATAATCATGCTAAATACTTAGAATTTTCTCATTTTGTCATTGCAGAGGATTCTGCATTGGGAAAAATATGTAAGCATATCTGACAGAATCATTTTAATTTATTAAACAGATATCAGATGCATGTGATGTATTTTCTTATTTACATTGATATTTAAGCAGCCGATATATGATATTTTGGAGATACTGACAGTTTTTATACCAGATGTAATTACTTTTTATGACTTTTGTGGAATCTTTATTTTAGAAGTAGCAACATGATCCTTTTAAGTTGCTTCTTGTGACCATAGTAAAATAGCAACAATTTCCCAGCTCTGGGCTTCATGAAGTCAGTAAGCAGGAAAGTTTTTCAGTCCATTCTGCCTTCTCAGAAGCATTTACCTAACTCACCATTTCATAGCACATGGTTCAGTACGACATTCTACAAAAAGAAAAAAAAAGGTTCATATTCATATTAATTTGAATGCAAGAAGCATACTCCAGCCTTTCTAATGGAAATCTACGCGCATACACATTTACACACATATAATTCTAGATACAACTACATATGTTTATGATCATATATAGTGATCATTTATTTATAGTTATAATTAAGGCTGTATTGCCTTTGGTAACTAAACTTGTGTTTTGTCTTACTACAGTTCTCAAACTTCCTTTACAGATATGTTCTTTCCTTCTGCTTCCCCACACATAGGGAAATTTGGTAATTGCTGAACTAAATATTAATGGCAGCAGGTGAATCCTTTGGCGTTGATGCAAAGAAGTTTTTCTTTAGGTAAAAATCAACTGATGCTCCCTTTTAAGGAGGAAAAGCATCTCACTGAGAAACTATTTGGTATCAGAGATACACTGAGGAAGTTCAGGATGCTTTAGCAGCTAAGAATTCTGCATCCTACTCTTTCAAAGGTAGTACTCCTTACACAGTGTTTGCTCAATAAGTGTTCTCCTGAATTTAAGGAATTATTTTTCAGACTAACGTTAAAGAATATGTCTTTTACCAAAGATTTTATTAAGCATGTGAGATGTGTCTTATAAGATATAAGGTTGGTTAAGATCACAGGATTGTAAAAAAAAAATTTAGCAGATTTATTTAGTTAAAAGTTAAATAATACCAATTTTGAACATGCTACATTTCCAGCTCTACCAATTAAGAAAAAAATTTACATAAGTCCATTCTCTGGAATGCTAATTTATTTATAAAGTCATTCCATTATTCCACATTAATTTGAAGTTATGCAGTTTGCCTACAATTAAAAGTAGGAGGGAGAAGGTGCTGACAATTATTGCTTCAAATATACTAGTAGAATGTCATTCCTTATCAACAGAATCATTGAACATTGGGGAAAAAAAAATACTTTTACCTGTCCATGTGAATAATTCCCTCACCCTATTGTAAAATCTCAGGATTTAGCTATATAAGAATACCTTACTAAAAACTGAAATATTTGTCTGTGTGCTTACTTTAGGGGAAAATTTTTCCATACCTAAAGATCAATGACTTGCCTTCAAAATAAAAAAGTATTAGATACAAGCTTCACAATTTATATAACTTACTATTTCATAACTATGTATCATATATGTCATTCTTATTTACAAGTGGGTTCCCTTACAATTCGGTGTTTAGTATTCTATGGGTAGACTGAATAGATGTTGATGAATAAAGAAGCCAAAGATATTGGCTTCAGGGAAACTGAGATCAACCTTATTATGCAATATTGTTAAGAAAGCTGTTATGTTTATACAAAGCAGCTATTTTATGTGACATACAGTAGGCACAAGGTTAAATAGATATTGTAAATTAAAAAAAAAAAACTTGTTTCAAAATTAAAATAAATTAATGAGAGAATATGTGCTGCCCTGAATTTAAAAATAAGAGAGAAGACTTTATAGGCAATTTGTGCTTTAGTTTAATTTATTTCACCATATTGAACTTCCAAGAGGGAATAAATAATATTTTTTAGCAAATTTAAAATAGAGTATTAACACTGTCACAGCATTCTTGCTGCCAAATTGACGTCCATCACTTCCCTTTTTATATACAATTCTGAAGAAGATAAAATTGGCATGACTTGTCACAGTATGATCTTAATAGAATATAATAATGTTTTTAAAAATCAGAAACAACTTTATTTAGCTTAAACATGGTGAGACTTAAAAAAATAGCTTTACTAAGCTGAGAAGTTGTAAAATGTGGAATTATCTAGATGAATTTCATTCTTGGATATTAAGAAAACTTTCTCACCAAAATTACCCAATTGACTAGATTAAGCAAAAAATTAGTCTTCTCCCAGTTTGACTTTGATTTTTATTTTATTGACAGAATTTGACTGAGACTACATTGCTATAAAAATAGAATTTATTATGAACACATAGAAATACAATGTTATATGTTGATACATATAACAATGAATAAAATTTTGCATGTGAAATATAGTGAATGACTGTACAATACATAATATTTTAGGAGTATGTGATTTATTAATTGCACCTTAAGTTACAAATTGACATTTTAGTTAAAATGAAATATTTAAATACTTAAAAAAATTTTACTTCAGATGGCTATTTTGGTATCTATTTCTCTTTTATGTTGCATTTAAACTGCTGTTATCACATCTGTTTTTAGCACCTGGAATCAGTTTGTAAAATACCACTACTTATCATTTTTAAACAAGCAAAAAGAAATGATTTACTAAGCATGATAGAAATTGTGTTTTGTATCTGGGTTCATCATAAAATTATAGGTGTGTCAATACAAATTTCATATTGTAAGCTAAAAGGTTCAATGTTATGAGCTATTTCCTTGCTGTTAAGAAATAATAACTATCCAGGTGTGGTGATATTTTCAGTTACCGTTTCTTCAGAAGTAATTAAAGGCTTATCAAATTTTGACAAAGTTTTAATCATCTGACAGATCACAAAGAAGTAATCTAAAAATGTCCTCAAGGAAGTTTATTAAAGTTATTTTTAAATGTGCGCTAATGTTCAAAATTGAGGATCACAGTCTGAACTATATCTATCACCGTGCTTTCTCAAGTTCACTAAGCCCTTCCCCATTTCTGCTGCTGCTTATATACTAATGTAATGTTGAGTTAATTAATTTAGGCAAACGAATCAGCTATTTCTTTAAAGTGATTCAAGTTTATCGCTGGATTGCACAGTAAGAATGAAAAGCACTGCTAGGCTTGATCACTTCTTTGCAATTCCTTGGAAAGGAGGATTTCATTTATATGGGGCATTTGAGATACAAGTCGATACCATTACGCTCACTGAGGGCACATTCTAAAAATGCTTGCTTCTGGTGAATAGCTAGAAAGTAGTAGACAAGTGCTAATCCTGTGAAAGCTCTGTGAGGACAAGAGTGGTATGTAAGACTGCTAATGTAGCACGGATCCATTAATTTATGGGGAATAAAGGAAATAGACAAATTGAATTTTGATAAAAATTTAAAGACTTTTCCCTAATGCCAAAGATCTTGACTATGCAGAACAAGACCCAAAAAGCTCAGTTTATCAGTATTTTTAAATTGCTTAATATAAAGAGTATATGTTTTTGGAAATAGCTGTCATTTACTGAATTTTCCCATTTGGATTTTAACACTGTATAATTATATATATAATATAAATAATATATATAATTATAATTATATTATATAATATATAATTAGTTATTTCACATTTACATAACATAAAACTCTAGAATTGAAAAGGAGGAGATAAAAATCAATGATCATCTATGTTTGGGAATTCAACAATGATTGGATATTTGAGTTATATCTTCCACTCTAGGTAGCATCACTGAGAGACAAAATAATTCTAAAGATTAATTATGAGAAGGATGCACAACTTGGACTCCTAATTGTAATCCAAGATCTACAAATAACAATTTGTGAGAGAATGTCTCTTTTCATTCCTTGTTCCTTCATTTTTATATTAAGGAAACTGTGCTGCATGAGCTCTCAAATAATGTGATTGAGATCAGTATTTGTAAAAGTTTTGTGTATTAATGTAAGTGTTAAGAGATGCTCTGTAAACAACAAAAAAGATTTTCCTCAATGAGTTTAGAAAACACTGCATGCTATCCCATGGGAAGATTTAAAATGCACATTAGCATATTAAAGACTCATTGAAGTCATTCAGTAAATTGTCGAAATTCATTTCAGAAGTGCTGATGTAGATAAATACACAACCGAGGTAACATTTTTGTCAATATTAAGCCATGATTTTTATTAAGAAATCATTAATGTTCTAATCTTTTTAAAGTAGATGTCCCATTAACAGCTGCTGATTTATACTTATTTGGATAGAGAAGTATCACCCTGAGGCTACATCTTAAATAATGCCTCCTTTGGGGAGTACCACTTGACTTAATCTGAATTATACCTGAACATCTTGGAGCCTTCCCAAAGATAAGCAACTATAACAGCTTGTAGGCCTCCTACATAAAATAAAATAAATTATCCAGAGTGCTGTAAAAAAAGCGAGATGCTGTAAGTCTGTGAACTTCTTCCTATTTCTGCTTTATTTATACTGTTTATAAAAGTAAATTACTTGTTTGAAGTACTACTCTTGAAGCTGCCTGGATGTCTATAGGGAAGTACTCCTGTGAATCTTCTTTTATTGGAAGTGGTTGATCTTTGGCTTCGGGGATGAGATCTGCAAGGTTAAAAAGCTTGCTTTCTAAGGGAAGAGTCTATCTAATTTGAGAATAGAGGGAGATATTGTAAGAAGGAAACCTGGTGGAAATTACCTCTTCTAAAATCCAGGTGGCTGCAGTTCTGTAAACAGCTTAGAAATGCCGTCCTTTATGTTTTAGCTCCAAAGAAGAATTCAAAAGATAAAATCTAAAAGGAGTTTAGAACCAAATTTTACTTCTTTTTTTGCCATCTTCAGTTTTGGTTAGCAAAATGAAAATGTTGTTTATCTGGATAAGTGATTTTAACTCAGGAAAATTATTCATTTTAAATGTACAAGTAACTTTCCAGAATCCCCTTACTCATACAAAGAAAATACAACATATTTTCTAATGATTTTAGTTGCGTCTTCAGAAACAAAGAAACTTACATTTTCTCCTAGCAAACATAATTTAACTGACGTTTATATCTTTTTTAACTCTGAACATTAATTTTAACCTTGTTGGGAGACTCTTTTGAGAACAGATGAAAAAATTATGAATATTCTTCCCAGAAAAACGAAACAATCAAAAGTGACAGCAAACCATTGAAACCCAATTTAATGGTTCAGCTTAAAAACCCAGGGGAAAGCAAGAGGATGGGGTGCTACTAACTCAATTCAGTTTATTCTCTATTTTCAGAAGGCTAGACAGATAGATGGATAGATAGATAGATAGATAGATAGATAGATAGATAGATAGATAAATTGCACTCATATATACATAATGTCCATACTCAGATATTCTTTAGTTAACATTTACAATGTGAATTATAAATACAGCTGAACTGTTCAGTACTTAAATGATAGAATTCAACATTCCCAGCTAATCACCATTATTAATAAATTCTATGAAACTGATCATTTTAATGGCAAAATTCTCTTCAATATGACCAAATTTTCAGTCTTCTTGCTTACTTATTAATTTATACCATTTTATCTTACAATGATTCATGGCAAAAGGTATCAGATTATAGAAAAGGAAAAGCAGATCCTGTAAGATATGATTAAAAGCACAAATTCTCAGACATTGTTACCAGGAAAAAAAATATTTACTAATGAAATCTTTGAACAGTTATGCAGTTTACAAAAGTAAATTAGTTCTGTGAAGCACTTCTCTTTAAGCTTCCTGGATCTCTATGGGGAAGTACTTCTGTGAATCTTATCATTGAATGTGTTTGATCTTTAGCTCAGGACTGTATCATTTAAAGAAAGCTTAGAGATAGTGAGGAGTCCAGTCAGTTCTTTTTCAAATAAGAAGCAAGAAACAATAGACTCTGTTACAGATTCTTATCAGCCAAATATCTTGCATAGCTAAGCATCCCCCAAAATGTCCTCTAAGAATAGGGTACATGCACTTCCTGGGTTAGGGTACTTTAAACTCTTCCTGTTTCTATGCTTATACATTTTCCAATTTTCCTTACTTGCCTCCTCTTTTTACAACTCCTAATCTCCACGTAATCAAATCCCAGTCTTTATGCTTTTGGTTCAACTTAAAACCTGCTGTAAGGACTTTCTCTATCAATCCAAAACTCAAGTGATTTGTGGATCAACTTCTTTGTACTTCTATATAATATTTTTAAAATTCCATTCTTTACACCAAAAATACATATATTAAATTTATCCAAAGATAACTTTCCTACATGTAAGTCTTGTTTTTTCAATAACCTTACAATGTTTAATATATGATCAAAATGTCCTTTAGGGCAATGACTGGAAATAAATAAGGCAGTCAGTCTGATTCTGGCACTCAGCCACCATTATCAGCTGTGACAGACCACTAAACTCTTAGTGTTTCTGTTCCTTATCTATAGACAGGTTAAGATGTATAAAAAATGAATGTGGAAGTTTTTCTTGTAAATATTAAGTCTTGGTATAATTTTTATATTTAGCAAAATGGAAGATCATATCATTTCCCCGATATATTTTCATTGGAACTTTACAGTGATATGTGAAAATCTTTAGGGATCTTTTAATTACCTTCTCTTCAATATTGTTGATAAGTAGCTAATAACAGACAAAATTTAAAAGAAAAATAGTTGTTTTTTATTTTTCAAAATAGTGCCAATTATACAATATTTTTTTCTTCCTTTCATGTCCCTTTCATTCCTCACCTATTTTTAACGTGGCTTCGCTCATCATAATTTTCTTTAAAATATTATCAACCTGTGCCCATAAACAGGTAACCAACCTTAAGTGATAGACATGTTCTGCATCCACGTCAATATTCTTGTTGTGATGTTGTGCTATACTTTGAAAGATTTACCATGAGTGAAACTGGGTAAAGGGTATGTGGGATCTCTCTTGTATTATTTTTACAATTGCATGTGAATCTACAATTAATTCAAAGGCAAAAGCTTAATAAAAAATTTAACACATCAAAAAATAATAATTACCAACCAAATCTTAACTGCTAAATTTAATACCTATTCCATATTCTACATCTTTATGTGATCTCTCATAAACACTTGACAAATTTATCTATGCTCTCATTCTTAAAACTCTGTTTACTTGAATATAACCTGTCTTCCAATTCTCCTTCAATTTTTCCAGTACTTAGCAGACTTTATCTAATATTACTATTCCTAAATTCTTAGATTAATTCTTGCTGTTATCTTATCACTAAGTGCTTTTTCACTCTTATTATCCATTACAAACATTTAAACATGCTGTTTATCTCTGATTGTAGTATTACTACAATCCTTTGATATATAACAAAGATTTCTTTTCCCAAAATGCATCTAATTATTCCAGTCACTTATTAAAACCCTTGGGCTGAACATAATAGGGTTTAGTTTATTTAGTAATGGTTAGTGTGGTAGCATAGAGATATGTACCACAGTAAAACATGTTCTAAATCTTAATCCATTTCTGTAGGTGTTAATCATTTTAAATAGGATTTTTTAATGAAGTTAATTCCTTTAGGGTGTGGCCAAACTGACTCTCAGAATGGATCTTAATTGTATTATTGAAGGCCTTTTAGGGAAGGGAGAGAATAAAGACCAGAGGGAGCCACCAGCAGCTGAAAATCAACAGAACCCAAAACAGAAAAGAAAAGCCAAGAGGGCTTCCACATGACCAAAAAGCCCAGGGCCACATAAATCGCTGGCAACCAGCCCCAAAATGAAAGGATTGCCTTGATGATGCCTTAATTTTGAACTTTTCCTAACCTCAAAATCATGAGCCAGTGAACTCCCATTGCTTAAGCCAATCTACTGCATGGTATTTGTTTGACAGCTAGGAAACTGAAACAACATCTTGAACATTTCACTAGATCGTTAATTCATTCCTATGTTGTTCTTTCTCCCAAAGACTATAACAAATATTTCTCTTAAAAGTTCATTGAAAATATAATGTCCTCATAGAAACGTTCTTGATTTAATAAGGTTTAAGAGTCAGATAATTTTTCAATGTCAACACTTTTATGAATTGTTTTTGTTTGCAATTGTAAGCCTCATATGGCGAGATTACACAATAGTCAAGTTCGCTGTACACTGTGACTGCACAAAGTGTAAGAGGCTATTTGTTCATGATGGCTACAGAGAAACTGATGACAATCATGGTGAGTCACTGATTAACTCATATTCTTCTCTCTTTAAACTAGCATCAATTATCTACAACAAGTTAAAAAGTTAAAAATAAAATAGTCAACCTTCAGTATTTAATAAATTCCATTATAATATATACATGTTTTTAATGAATTCCATAGAGTGTTATAACAACTGTTGTGATTCATATGAAAAGAAGATACTCATTTCAAATTAAAATTCACAATTAAATTAAGTGACAGTGTTTTCACTTCCCTCAGCAGAGGCAAGAATGCATTCTCTTTAACAAGCAACATCATAGTTTTTCCCTGATATTACGGCAATGCATGTTCCATATTACAGATATTCATTTTATCACCTAAAATGTGCAGCGAGAAGGTAATTCACCCTTAATGAAATGCCAGGAAGTGTTTACATGAAAAGTATTGTGAAGGAAAAATTGTCATTTCAAACAGTTCCAACTACTTCCTAATGACTAGCAGTTGAGAGCTTCTGATTCTCAGGTACATCAGAAAATATGCAAATTGCCTCTTTAAATTCTTTTCTTGTAAAATGGATAATACGTGTCAGAATAACCTTGTAGTTGGAGAAAAATTATATAGGGAAAAGTGTTAAATTTCAGAGGAACTCAATTCTACACAATACAGACTGCATTGACAAGTGGTGCCTTTAGAAAAAGGCCAGGGTATTTGGCAATTAATGATAAATAGGGTACATTAATAATAGTGGGGCAAAATAATACATCAAAAATGTCTTTTTGTCAATAGAGTTAAAATGCTTTAGAGGACAATGACCTTTGGAGTCAGAAAATTATGGACATCCTTGGTTCTATCGTTTAGTCTTGTCATCTTGAGTTAGATACTTTATCTTAGGATGTTTAGTTTTCTTAACTAGAAAATGTACATAATAATACTTATCTCTCAGTTGTGTGAAAATTCGATATTATATATGTAAAATATGTGGGCAACTTATTTTTTATTCCTTGCAATTTTCTTTCAAGTCAAAATGTATTGTGTGACTTAGAAGTACAAAATTAATTTGGAAGCACCATATCAATATAATAATATAGTAACTGCAAGATACAGACACAAGTTGTTCTCTTCCAATTAGTTCTTAAGCACCTGTGAATTTAAATTTAAATTCAGCTGCCATTAGCCAAGTTATGCCAGTAACTTGCAGTTAAAATTATTATTTAGTTAATGGAACTTTCAAGTATAAGTATTTGATAGTGAAAATACATTTTAAACAATATGAAAACATCAAAAAATAATAAAGAGCAAGGATCATTATTTAATTGCACACAAGATTATATGTGGTAAGCTATGTGTGGTTTGAATAACGCTCCTGCCATTTGGTTTTAGGAGACAGGAATAAATGCATCCACAAACCAGGATATGTCTTTGAAAGAGATTGCAGGTTTCTAAGTTAACAGTTATTTAGGTTAAGGAAAAATATAATGCCTGTTCATCCGATCCATAGCTACCCAGAATGACATAAGAAGATTTTGAAGAAAGTGGGTACTTCAAAAAATAAATTAGCATTGCTTACAGTATTCTTAGATTGAATCATAAATACTGGCTTTGTTGCAGGCTTAGAAAAATGTAGGTTGTCTCATGGAGGGGCATGGTGGGGAATCTAACCTAATTATAAACTCAGTCTAGCAAAGAATTCTTCTCATCAGTTTCCTGTGGTGTTCTTGTGTGTCCCTCTTTCTCCTCCTAGCATGGTTTAAACATCCAGAAATTGAATAATTCTAGTAGCCAGTGAAATTTAATGAATTTACCCTCACTGCATTTATCCATCTGCATTCCTTCATTTTATAGTTAGGGATAAAATACAACAAAGACGACTCACATACACTGGTCAAGGGTTAAAATCCTGCATATGTAAAAAACACTGATTTTGAGTGCCAAAGGTAAGCGAAGGTCAGTGTGTCTGTGTGTGTGATGTGGGGGGAGGGGTTGATATTATATGTGGGTAAATGAATAATGGAGGCATTTTACAGACACTTCTGATTATGATGTGCCTTGGATTGTCAGATGAAACTGGTGTTTCATTCTCTTCATGCAGAAGAGAAAAGGTGAAGTTTGGAAAATACAGGTTAAACAAGCTGTGTAGTGGGTAATTAAAGACAAAGTATTGGTTTCAAAGTAGGATAAATTTACTTAAAAACAAATTTATAATTAAAGCACTCAAGGATGGACAGATAATGTAAACTATAAGGTGTGGGGAGTGGCTTCTCACGGGAATGGTCTGGGTAACAAGCAACACCTTCTAAATTATCTAACAATGAAAATGTTATCCAGAGAAAATGGAATCCAGCACATTTTTTTCTGTGCTTATGGCCAAGTAAAGTATAAATCAACAATACTTGTTCAAGTAAACAAAAATAGGCATCTTCTGAATTTGGCATAACTTGACTAATGGCAGCTGAATTTAAATTCACAGGTGCTTAAGAACTAATTGGAAGAGAACAACTTGTGTCTGTATCTTGCAGTTACTATATTATTATATTGATATGTTGCTTCCAAATTAATTTTGTACTTCTAAGTCACACAAAACATTTTGACTTGAAAGAAAATTGCGAGGAATAAAAAATTGTGATTCAAGAAAATGGGAAAAAAAAATGTTACTGCACAGCATCGGCAAAATTGTATGTAACAGTGTAATTGCTCAGTGCAATTTGGAATAAATTAACCAAAATTATCAGAAGAAATCTAAATATAAATACAAATACTTTTGAACTATTTTTTTATCTTTCCCCAATTATCTACTATGTGTGGATCACTTGAATTATCTATGGCTTAATCAATTACCATGAACTACCACAGATGAAGAATAATGCAACCACTACTCAAAGGGTTGCATCTTGATTAGTATAGGGTTTTTTATATTGACTTAAAGTGCAGTCTCCATGGAATGCAAAATTGCAAAAACAGATATAAATACCACATATAAGGAATTTAGAAATTTGCACTCAAAATCTATTAATAGATTTTTCATCTGAGTATAGATATGAAAAATTATACAACTAATTGATCTTAATCTTCTTGGAGAATTTTGTGAACGCATGGGTTAGTACTAATATGAAGTAGAGGTAGATATATTGTGGTTAAATAAATCTTCTAGAGCTGCAGTTTCTTATGCTGTCGATGATGGCATTTTTGAAGGAATGGTGCATGAGGTTTGATATATTCTATGTGGAGGTTTTCCATTGGGACACAAATTGAACTTTTATTTTTCAGCTACAGAATTGACACAGCATTCACATTATAAAACATTTGTTAAACAGTTTTATTCTGGATTGCTTCTTGCACATATTAAAGTGATTTGGAATTGTTCTTTGGTTATTGTTAAAAATAATCACTAGTTTCTAGTATTGTAAATCATGATGATAGTAGTATGTTGTATGTGATTGTATGTGGTGAGTCATATAAAAGGGGGGTGGGGCTAGAAAATGGGAAGATAAAGGAAAAGTAAAATGATAGCTTCAAAGAAATAGTTTGTTAAAGTTGTATAAAGCATATTGAGTGACAATCTTAGAATTAAGAAAACTTAGGTACAAAATGGGGAAACTTTCATATTTAAAGTATTCTATATGTTCAGGGAAATGGGAACAATAGATATGAAATTGCATAATTTCTGAAATACTATGTCACTTATGTGAACAGTGCTGAGCAGATGATTCTTGCTGGTAATTGGTGCTCTTCTATGTGGTGATTCAAAGACAATGGATTCTTCCACCTTTGGTGACTATTACACCTTAAAGCTGCATTATTATCTGTGTCCATCCCATGGAAGCAAAAAGTATGTCTGAAAGAGTCACAGCTACTTCCTAAAAGCTTCATCCTACAAAAAGCACAACACTCTACTCACATTCTACTGGCATAATACCTAATACCTATGACCTCACCTAAAGGCAAGGGAGGTTCACGTCCATGAAGAAGAGAAATGGATTGGCGATGAAAATCTAGCAGTGGTGTAAGCCAGAGTGACATAAAAAGAACAAGTTATTGACGATAATACGAGGGTAAAATTATGTTAATAAAGATCAGATGCACCTCAATAAATAAAAACAGGGAGCACTTTTCTGTTTAAGTTGATATAAATTGAACATTTTAGGAAATAGCATGTGATTATGATTGAAAGAGAACTGTACTTGGAGTCTATTGATCTGAATTCAAATCCTGATTGCCTAAATCATTGTCTTTCTAAGGTCTCAGTATTTAGATGTAACATTATAGAATTTCTACACTTCAGAATCCAAATAAAAATATTCACGAATGCAATTGCTTTTTTTTTAACTCAGATTGGATATATAAAGGAAAATCTTTATGAAACTGAGGTTAATGGAAAAATTAGTCATCAACAAGATAAGGGCTTGAAGAATTCTCCCTTTCTGTGGAGCACTGATATTTCCTGCTGATGGTCTTGGAGCAATCCTGAATGAGACACATAACTCCAAATCAGAATAAAATTTGCCTTACATGCTCTCTGAATGCCAGTCCTTTAATCAGTAGCATCTGGAATGATACAAACAGAAGATTTTCTCTTTATCTACTTTCCCCGGTGACCATAATTTAAGCCTTTGTACTATTCCTTACTAAAAATACCAGGTTCTCCTGGGAAGTAGCCAGTCTTG
The DNA here is from genome assembly GCA_004026745.1 of Myrmecophaga tridactyla. NCBI lineage: Eukaryota > Metazoa > Chordata > Mammalia > Pilosa > Myrmecophagidae > Myrmecophaga > Myrmecophaga tridactyla. Next base: position 48,342 of record PVIY010007150.1, read on the forward strand.
GATTTTGGGGCAGGGAAGGGATGTGCCTGGGACACCCTATCATTGTTGGGAGGCAATGTTGGTCTAAACAATTTTTCTTCAAGAAGAGGACAATATTCAGCCACAAGAATATCCAAACTGTGGTGGAATTAGCCAGGTCATAAATGAAAATGAGGTTCAATAATATATGAATGAAATGTAAGATTCATTTAGTTCAAATTGATTTCTGTGTAAGTTAGAATTCATGCAAATATTTTATGTAAGATAAGATATATGAAAACATGGAATTCAAATATGTGTGCATGTGTGTGTGGGGGGGGTGGTAACAAGTAAATATTGTGAGAACAATGGCAGTTTCTATAAAAATAGGTATGTATTCTCCAAAATGTGTGTATACTTGGAAAGAATCAGGAACTCGACTAACTAAAACTGTTTAGTCCATGGCTTCCAAGGCTGCCCCATAGCTTAGAGTGCATCTCCATCTCATTCAGTGGGGAGAGTAAAGAAATGTTGGAAGAGCACATGTAGGTATCCAGTAGGGTTCATTCCAGTAAGTGGTAGATATAACTTTTGCTTACATTGCATTGATTATAACTCAGAGATTTGGTTACGCTTCACTGAAGAGGTTGAGAACTATAGTCTAAATGCAGTGCCAAGAAGAAGAAGTACATCAAAAACAGTTAAATATCTCTGCCACATAGAGGTTTGTGTAATTGTAAAGCACACATAATAATAATAACTGATACTTGTTTTGTGCTATGTAACAAAATGAGTATAAGCCATTGCTAATTATAGGTAATTATTTTCCTCCATTTGGAGCTCTCAGGAAGTAAATACTTGAGGTTAGAGCTCCACAGAATTAATGCACCAGTCTATAAGGAATATGAGATATGAGTTAAAATTTTGCAGAAAAAAAAGGCTGAATTAAGTAAAAATTTTTGGAATATAATGACCCGAGATGTAGCAAGTTTTGAAGATGTAGCAAGTTTTTCATTTTTTTCTCCAAAGGAAAAATATAATTAGGGAATATGAGACAGGTTATTTTGATAAGCAAATAATGTTTTCATATGAGAAGACCACAATGGGAAGTATACACGTTTGCTAAATTGAAGGGATAAGGATAGCTCCATGAAATGTGAAATCATAAATGTGTATGATACAACCTTGTCTCAATCTTTGAAACTCTGGTGGCCTTCATACCTGTGTTTATCTTCTTTTTAACCTGATAACATGACACTTGGGAGAAAGAAGTGCTTTGAATAAATACCTGCATTATCTACATTTGAACCATGCCTGTCATCATTTCTATTTTTATAGGATATTTAGAATGTATGGAAGGATGATGTGAATGACACTTAAATGTAAACATCTGCTCAGCTATGAAAAAACGTGTTCCACAATATACTACTCATCTTTCTTCTTGACATTTTCTGCTTCGTCTTCAGCCAGCCAATATAATCCCCAAGTTTCCTTCAAATAACCCTTGTCAAAACTTGTTTTCACCTGAATATATTTATGTTGATCACTGAGCTGTCTTTTATTACTAATAAGACCATAATAGCTTTTAGGGAAACACCTTTATGGTCCAACTAACCAGTAAAATGATATAAACTTAAAAATTATGATTTTTTGATCGTTTAGGTACTGTCATATTATTGACCCAGGTATTTGACTGGTATTGCTAAGAATATTCCATCTTATTTAACCTAAGAGAGGGATGGATGTATCCCTAAGAAGACAAAAGGAATGTTTTCAAAAGAAGCATACAAATTAAATATAAAGTACATTGCTAAACACAATAAGGAGTCCTGGATACTGTTAGGGGGTATTTTTACTTCCCCTTGGAACCTCATTACTATATTACGCCTGCTCAACCTTTATCATTTTACTTCTTTTGATCTGTAGTTTGACATACACAGCACACATTCATTTTAATCAAATACTATTAGAACTATTTGAAATCTAAAAACCAAACCAGACCAAAAGGAATAGTAACTGAGTACAATGCCTTTTATAATTCCTAGATCATTGACTTATCTTCAAAGTGCTTTGCATCTTCTCCAGATTCCCAAAAATGTTCAGGGAATGATAGAAAAATTATGTTATAATGTACACTTATATGATAAAGCCAAATGTGCTTTAGTATGTAAGTTACTATCTTTGACTTACACATTATTAGGGTTGATTAAAGAATATCAAATTATTAATTGTTCTTGCAAAAGTTCTTAGACTAGATTAGAGCATTTTCAGATATTATTCTTGGAAAAATTTTTATAGAATATTTTACCAAAATTATCTTAACCAATTGTCATGTGTTTCAGCCAGAGTCAATCAAAATTCAGGACTACAGTAGTAACTTATGCATACATTTAATATAAAGAAGCCTTAACAGTAAAGGTGACTGTCTTTTAAAGGAATAAAAGTGAACTCTTAGGAATACATAAATGGCAAATGCAGGTAGCAGTTATTACCTTGAGGTAATAAGGCAAATAAACATGAGAGAATCTATAACTGAAAAGATCTCTAAAACTGAGATTCCTATTTCATTACAGAGGGCAGGTCTGGCACTAGAAACTTCACCTGTGGGCAGTGAACAAACTTCCCAGAGGTAGATCAAGAGGGTCCACAGAAACTGTCCAACTGGTGGCAGAGAAACTAATCAGAAGTTAACAAGGTAGAATTTGTTTCACCAGGACTGCTGAGAAAAGCCCCATCAGCCGCCTACAACTCTTCTGCTGTTAGGAAAAAAGGCACATAGAGCCAGAGAGTGAAGCTCGTTCCGTTGCTCTGGCTTGGCACTATCATTCCAGCACCCTTTTTTGATAAAGGTTAACATTATGTAAGCAAGGCAAAGGATGGTGAATTTTGAGCTTTGAGGAAATAGAATGATAACTGGCACTGGCCCCTTCTTAGGCTGTTAAAGTACAACATGTACCCTTCTACTCTCATTTCCATTACTATGAAACAACTCTTTCTGCTAACTAGATACTGTTGCCCTTCATATAGGTGGGAAAATGTGGAGAAAAGACCAACATTCAACTGAATTCATCTTCAACAACTTGACTTCTCCTCACACTTAGCCATAAATCCACTGAATATTTTAGTTTAACCATCAAAAATAATGAGAGAAGAGAAAAAAAAGAGATAGTTAATTTAACAAAGAAATACATATCATAACAAGACAAAAGAAAATGAGCAAAACTATTAGTCCTTGCTTCTGAAATTAATACAATACCATTTTTTTCTACAGCCCATTCCGTATTTTCGTTACCCTCAGTCAGAACTTTAGCTGGTTGGGGTTATTTGCCTGATGGTTTGACTCAAACCTTCACTCCTCAAGGGTTTGAGTCCTCTATAATTTTGACTGTTTTATATGCTGTAATTGTCAATCAATCTTATTTATTGGACATGAAAGTACTAGGAGGAAGCTGAGAGAATTCCCTGAGGTCCAGAAAGAGTCTTCCTTGCCTACATTGTTTTAGCAACAACCCAATTTCCTTTGGTAATTGGGACCAATCACTCTAAACAATAAGGTAATCTCTCTTTAGCCTATTGGTTAGTGTTAGTTGGGTCCCTAAATGACCTGATGACAGTCTCATTTTAAAGTTCAATGGAGAAACCATTAGAACACTAATGAAAGCATTTCCCCTGTTGGGAATAAGACCACCCCCTCACAAAACCAGGCTAGTTAAAACTTATTAGGACAATGTTTCAGTTTGCAAAGGTGCCAGAATGTAATATACCAGAAATGAATTGACTTTTTCCATGGAAATTAATTAGTTTACAAATTTACAGTTCTAAGGCCATGAAAATGTCCCAATTAAGGTATCAACAAGATGATACCTTCTCTGAAGAAAAGCTGCTGGCATCTGGGGTTCTTCTGTCAGATAGCAAAGCACATGGCCTGTGTCAGCTTGTTCTTCACTACTGAGTTTCATTGATTGCAGTTCCTGATTCCAGTGGCCTCCTCTCTGAGTTTCTGGAGTTGTCTCGCATTATCTTGGGAGATTTCTTCTCCCTAAGATCTCTCAAAACTTCTCTCAGTTTTTCTCTCTGAGCTCTCTGGGCTCTTTCTCTTTTGTACTCATATAGGACTCTAGTAAAACATGAAGTCCCACCTTGAGTTGGATGGGGCATATCTCAATTGAAACAACCTAATCAAAAGTTCCCACCCATGATAGGTTTCTACTGACAGGACTGGATTGAAAGAGCATGACCTTTTCTGTGGTACATAACAGCTTCAAGCCAACATACACCAAAATCTGGACCCCCCAAATGACAAGATCTTTCCATATGCAAAATACATTCATTCAATCCCAGCATCACAAAAGGTTAAATCATTTCATTAACAGTAAATAGGTACAGAATCTCATCTAAATCAGTTACAGTTGTGGTCTGTCCTTAGGAAAAATTTTCCTGTCTGTGAACCTGTGAAAATTAAAACAACTTATCTCCTTCTAATACACAAAGAAGAGACAGTCATAGCATAAATGTTCCTATTTCCATAGGAAGAAATTGGAAGGAAGACAGGGTTCAACATTCCCAAATAGCTTCAAAAATGTGCAGGGCAAATTTCATTAGACTTTAATGTCTGAGAATCATCTATAGATGACATTTTATCCCTGGGGCTTGAAAAAGCAGCAGTCCTAACCCTTTCCAAGGGTTGTATAGCAGCCCTGCTTTCTCCAAATACTGGGCTGGGGGCTCCAACATCTCCAAACATTGGGAAGATGGCCATGTTATCTTTTTCACTCTCTTCAAGCATCTGGGTGGAATCCAGACTCTCTGCCATCTTCTGGCACAGACCCCATCCCCTTTGAACAGTGGGATGAGAGCCAGATTCTTCCTAATCTCTGGGGAATGTGCTCCACACTCTCTAAGGCATGAAGTAGCACTGTTCTTCCTGAACAAAAGGGGCGTCAAGCTACCCTCAATTCCCCAGGCATCTGAGAGCCCTGGAGAAGCAGTTCTCTTCAAGACATTCTCAATGCAAAGATTCGTAATTTTAATCACATCTGTAATCTCCATTTTGGCATGTAAGGTAACATATTCACAGGTTCAGGGCATTTGAGCAATGATATCTTAGAGGAACCTTATTCTGCCTATCACAAAGCATTTGGGGAAGAGGCCCAGTCTCTGCAAATTCCAGGCAAACTCACCTTTTCCATGTGCATGTGTAGGTCTGCTCTCCTGGCCAGGGGTTTCTTGGTTTTAGACCTCAGTTTCCATGGTTGTGTCATTTAAGTCATTTTTCCTTCAATCTGTCCCTTTTAGTTCAAGCTGGTTCCCTTCATGCAGATCTCACAGAAAACTCATTGGTTTCACATGCAGCACACAGGGTTCTACATAACAACTTCAAACCAGCATAGACAGGAAACAAAAATGTCTACAAAGAGGATGTTAGGTATAATAAAGTAACCACTCCCACTTCCACCCCTTGATTTTCAGGCCTGTTTTGGTTATAAGTGAGACACCACCATATAATTATTCCTGATTCCATGTATTTATTAACCTATAATATGGAATCCCATCCTTTCAAGGTCTTTCTTCCAACTACTGCTGTAATTGAAATGTTAGTAAGACATTCCATCTTTCTATTAATCCAAAAGACTTTGGAAATGAAACAGGGTAAAAGTCATAACTTCTATGAACATGATCCCATCATCATAAATTCTTTGTTGTGAATTGAATATTTCCCAATCAGAACCAGTTTTGTGCAGAATACCATGAGGTTAGAAAAAGCATTCTATGAGTCCATAAAGGGTGTTATTGGAAAAGTATATATTGTTTTCTATTGCTGCCATAAAATATTACCATAAATTTAGTGGCTTAAAATATCACATATTTGTTACCTTACTTACTGTTCTGTAGGTCAGAAGTATAGTTTTTGTCTCGGACTAAAATCAATGTGTCATCAGGTTGTGCTCTTTACTGGAGACTCCGTAGGAGAATGCATTTCTGCTCATCTGGGTTGCTGGCAGAATTCAATTCCTTGCAATTATAGGACAAAATCTCTGTTTTCTTTCTGGTTGTAAACCAGTAAGTTTCAGCTTCTAGAAACTTCCTCATTCCACGACTCATGGCCTCCTTCAATCTACATTGCTTGCAATGTTGGGTGTACTCTTTCTCATGCCATATTTTTTTGACCTTTCAGCCATAGTCATGTTTTTCTCCGACAACCACTGGGAAAGTTCTCTGTTACTAATAACTCATGTGATTAAATTGGACTCTCCAAGATACTTCAAGACATTCTGAATGCAAAGGTTCATAATTTTAATCACATCTGTAATCTCCATTTTGGCATGCAAGCTAACATACTCACAGGTTCAGGGCATTTGAGCAATATCTTGGAGGAACCTTATTCTGCCTATCACAAAGCATTTTGGGAAGAGGAGGAAAATTCACAATAATTTTTATATTTACTTCTGTGAGGACAAATCCATGCCCTCTCCATAATATAAGAGATGAATGCAATTAATGTGCTTTAGGGGAATGCTGTCATTTTGGGAACTCAGTGTTCAGTGTTGGTCTCTACTATTGGTAGATTAGGCACCCAAAAGTAGCAGTAGTTAGGTCAACCTTAGTAATATGAAGTCTATCATAAATATCCTATGCACAGCTTCCATCCCTGCCACCCTGGTGAATTTGTTCATGGGCCTTTTGAGCAATAACTGCATGAGTGGAGAAGGAGCTGAAAGAGATCATCCTTTTTCTTATTTGATTATGGACAGTCTTTTGCAGTATATGCCCTTGGTAAACATCAGTAGGGCACACAGGTATGTTCACAATATGTTTATTTCTGATAGGTCCATACACACTCCTCTTTCCTGTAATTTTTTGCCACCATTCTTCCAATTCTGTTCTTTCTAAATTCCTAGCCACCAGGCCAAGTGATTATCAACTTCCCATTCATCAGTATAGACCTATATTTCTGGTCGTATGGAAAGTTAACTGTAGTACCTGCGGTTATGCCAACTAGGAGAATTTTACTTCATTAGTGTCTTCAGGTTCAGTTGCACATGGAAACTAATTTATACTATTTTATCCCTCAGTAAACTGGTCATGCAGAAGTCACCATTAAACTATGATAGTGATTGAAAGAGGAGATAATGCAGCAGAAGTCAATATTGAAAGTATTTGCTCATGTGTAACATTCTGAACTGTCTCATTTCTATTTTCATGAAATTATAGATTGCAGCCATGCATGCCTAGCTTTATGGTTTGGTGGATCCAAATATCAGTCAGTTTAAGATAGGGAGCTCAAGTCACATGGCTACCTGAGAGGTGATTCATTTCCACCAAGGTCAAATAGCAATCCAGAAGATTTTTTCAAAAGAAAGCAAATTATCTTCCAAGGAGTACATAAATTTGCTCTAAACACTTAGATTTCTGTGCTATGATTCTCCTATTTGTGCTTGGCAGAGGCTCCATACAATATGATTGTATTAGTTTGTTAATGTTGCTGGAAAGTAATATCCCAGAAATGGAATGGCTTTTTTTTTTATTTTCATGGGCAGGCACCAGGAAATGAACCTAGGTTTCCAGCAAGGCAGGCAAGAACTCTGCCTGCTGAGCCACTGTGAACTGCCTTGGAATGGCTTTTTAAATAGGATTTTAATAAGTTACAAATTTTCAGACCTAGTGCTGAGAAAATGTCCAAACTAAGGCACCAATAAGAGTTTACCTTCACTCAAGAGAGACTGATATCATCTGGAACATGTCTGCCAGCTGGAAAGGCACGTGGCTAGCAACAGCTAGTCCCCTGCTCCTGGAATCCATTGTTTTCAGCCTTTGCTTTCTCTGGGGCTTCCTCACTTGGCATCTGTGGGACTTCATTTAGCTTCTCCAACTCTGGGTTCTGACCTGCTTAGTAGCTCATGGGAAGGCACATGATGATGTCTGCTGGACTCTGCATCTCCAAATGTCTGGGCCTCATTTTGGCTCTGTCAGACCTGAAGCAACTATTCTCCAAGTATCTGAATCTAAGGTTTCTTCAAAATATTCCCCCTTTTAAATTACTTCAGAAAACTAAGTAAGACGCTTCTTAAATGGGTGGAGTCATATCTCCATCTAACCAAAAGGCCACACCCACAATCAGGGAACATCACTCCTTCACGGATATAGTCCAATCACATGACCACAGCCACAATGGCATGTGCTCCACCTTTGTGGAGATAATCTACTCCAAAGGATTTACACCCTGAGATATGAATAAGGATCAAAGGACATGGCTTTTCTAGGGGACACAACAATTTTATATAACCCTTATTTGTCAAGATAGTTCAATATCACTGAATCTGCTGGATCCCAATCCTTAGTAGAAGAACAGCTTGTACTGCAGACTGAATTTGTTGCAGAGCTGGCTCTGCTTTGGTTTCTACTTAGAACTAACCACATTACAGCTTCTAAGTACATGGGTAAAAATAGCATTCTCAAATGAGTTATATGTTGCTTGCAAAACCCAAACAGGTCTATCATGTATTGTATTTCTATATCATGGTAGGTTTTACAAGCTGAAATAACTTATCTTTCACCATGTAAAGGATATTTCAATATGCTCCAAACCACCTGTCCCTTACAAAATTCACTGAGGTAGTGGGCACCTGAATTTTTGTAGAGTTTATCTTTCAGTCTGTTTATTTTATATATCTTATTAAACATTGAAAGCACTTGCTACTTTCTCTTCTTTATATCTAATCAGCATAATATAAGCAATGTAGAGGGACAGTTTGACATTTGGTGTAATTCCAAGAAGGCATGGCAAACAAAAAAGAGTATTTAGAGTTTGAAGCAAGAGTGTCAAAGTTTACTGTTGGCCCTGCCAGAATAAAGCAAATAGTTTCTGGTGGTCCTTGAAAATTGATATCTAGTTAAAAGCATTAGGCAGGTCAATAGCTGCACACCAAGTATCAGGTTGTTTTTTTATTTGCTTCAGCAAATCTCTGGAACAGTCGCTGAACTCTGAGTCAAAACATGACCAGTATATAATAATTCTCATATATTCTTTAGCATTTGTCCAATTTATGGATAGTTCAAACAGGGGAGGTAAAAATGGATATCATAGGCATCATAACCCCTGTATCTTTCAAATCTTTGTGACTAATATCTGCAATTTTCCAAAAGACCCTCTGGTTTATCATCTTGGTAGGGAAGGGAAGTTCTAGGGACTTTCACTAAACTTTTCCAATCATAACAATCCTTTTTCATATTCCAGAGAGGCAATTATAGGGATTCTTTCATTGTCAAGTATATCTACACCAATTATAAATTCAGTAAAGTAAGGAAATAACCATCAGAGTTGGCTTTAGAGTAACTGGTCCATTGTGGACAATTTTGACTAAAAATCATCATTACCTGACTACTGCAAGGCCCAAAATTAACTGCTGGGCAACAGTGATGTTTTGAGTCCCAGGAAATTAGCATCAATTCAAAGGCATTGTTTAGAAATCTCCAAAATTCTGTGAATTGCCTTTTCCCCCAATAGGCAGTTGTTCTGGACAACAGCCACATATCTCTTTGGATTTATAATTTATTGTTTTTACTAATTTATCACTATACATAGTCTTTTTAATTTTTTTTTTACATTTTCTGTAAGATATAGCATAAATACAAAACAAAGAAATAAAAAAATAGTAATTTTCAAAGCACACTTCAACAAATAGTTACAGAACAGACCCCACAGTTTGTCATGGGCCACTAATTCCACCATCGCAGATTTTTCATTCTAGCTGATCCTAAACACTGGAGGCTAGATGGAATATTATTATAGTTATTCAGCAGTTATACTTGTTTGTTAAATCCTATTCTCTCTGCAATATCTCCTCTGATTCCTCTCCCAATCTATAGGGATCTTTTGACAACACCAATTCTGACTTTTAATGTTGAGAAGAGGTGTTGACAATAAAGGTTAGGGAGATGTAATTTACCGGATAATCTTGGAGGGGATGGTCCCTCTGGGTTTCAGGATTCATCTGACCTAGAAACCTCCCAGGAATTATGGGTTCCAGGAAAGCAAGCTTAGTGCATGAAGCCTTTATATAGAGTCTCAGATCCCCCTGTTCTCAAATCAACAGGTATGAGGCTGCTTTGGGTTTAACAAACCATGGCAATCAGCACTATCTAGTTGAACCTTGCATTAAGAGGTGCCTCCAGAGTAGCCTCTTAATGCCACTTGATCTCTCTTGGTCATTAATGCCCTATTTGATTTGACCTCTTTTAATGCTTCTTTTCCTCCCCTTGGTCTGGAAGGCATTGTTGATCCCACAGTGCCAGGACCATACTCATCCTTGGGAGCCATACCCCACACTAACAGGGAGGCCTTCACCACTGAATGCCATGTCCCATGCAGGGGAGGCTATGATTTTTAATTACAGAGATGGGTCTAGAGAGAGAGAGAGAGAGACCACATCTGAGAAACAAAGAGGCTACCTGGAAAGAACTCCCAGACCTCATCATGCACAGTCTTAGCATCTCCTTACAGAAACAATTTTTTATAAGTGAAAGCCTCAAAATCAAGGGCTTGGCTCATTTTCCTGAGAGTCCCCTATGGTTGAGAGGGTACCTGGAGCTTTCCAGATGGGAAAGTTGAATAGTTTCACATCTATCTATCTATCTATCTATCTATCTATCTATCTATCTATCTATCTATCTATCTACTTCTTTTCCTTCTTACCTTCAAGAGACTTCACCATTACCTCCCAATTATCAGCTTGCCACTCTCTGAGATGTGTCCTGGCATTATACCAAGCTACACAGACCTATAAGACCTCATTTCCACTCTGGACCCCAGGAGTCTGTGTTGTTCAAATGAGTTATCCAGACAGGTTGATTTAGATTATGTGTTACAGAAAATTTAAGCTCTGGATATAACAAACCCTCTGCCTTTGGTCTCTTACAGAAGGTAAAGGTCTAGAGTACATACACTATCATCTTTTTCCCTGTATTCTGAGTTACCTTAGTCCAAGCCAAATTGGCTTGGTTTTTAGTCACAATTGAGGCCTGATCTCCCCTTTGTTTGCTTTATCTGTTGATGTACATAGCTATGCCAACCTTCAGGGCTGCAGTATTCCATCACTGGGTCCCAACTGTCACAGAGGTACTCAAATTCCTAAGAAAATACCAGTTGATACACATATAGCTCAGCGTCTCAGCGTCCAGAAATACATTTACTACTTCAGACTAAGTCTGGCTGCTATAAGGCCTTACAATCTGGGCTCCAATTTTCTTACAAATACTTTCTGAAAGAGACTTTAGCATATTTGTTCTTTTGTTTCTGGGTTATTCTGCACAACACACGGTCCCAAATATTTATTCAGTTTGTCACATGACATTTGACATCCTTTCTTTTGTAGCCATGTCATATTGCATCATATAAACATGTCACAGTTTGCCATTCTGCTCAGTCATTGTATCCTCTGGCTCCCTCCATCTACTGGGCATCATGGATAATGTCCAAAATAAACAAAACATGTCTTCCAGTATCCTTACTTGTTGTACAAACAGCAGCACTCTGAATTCTAGACAATTTTCATTGGCCTTTACCAGAATCATAATAGCAGAATCATGCAGTATCTATCCTTTTGTGTCTGACTTATTTCACTCAGCATTATGTCCTCAAGGTTCATCCACATTGTCACATGCTTCAGGCCCTCATTTCATCTTACTGCTGCATAATATTCCATCATATATATATATATATATATGTATGTGTATATATATGTATGTGTATATATATGTATGTATATATATATATGTGTGTATATATATATATATATATATATATATATATATATATATATATATAAAACCACATTTTTTTATCCACTCATCTGTTATAGGCATTTGGATCAGTTCCATCTTTTGGCAATTGTGAACAGTGCTGTTATGAACATCAGTGTGCAAATATCTGTTCATGTTACTGCTTTCAGCTCTTCTTGATATATATTGAGTATTGGTATTGCTGAATCATAGGGCAACACAATATATAGTTTTCTGAGGAACTGCCAAACTGTCTTCCATAGTGACTCATCATTTAATATTCCCACCAACAGTGAATGTGTTAAAATTTCTTCACATTTTCTCCAATATTTGAATTTTCTTTCTGTTTAATAGCAGCCTTATTATAAGTGTGAGGTGATATCTCATTGTCATTTTGATTTGCATTTCTTTTATGGCTAATGAAAATGAGCATGTGCTTTTTACCCATCTGTATTTGTTCTTCAGAAAAGTGTCTATTTATATTCTCTGTCCATGTTATAATTGGGTTGTTTGTTGTTTTGTTGTTGAGCTGTATAATCTTTATGTACACAGGCTATCAAGCCTTTATCCAATATTCTCTCTATTGAGTTGGCTGCCTCTTCACCTTTTTAAAAAAATTATTGTATAATATAACGTATATACAAAGCAAAGAAATAAAAAGCAATATTTTTCAAAGCACTCTTCAACAAGTAGTTACAGGAGAGATCCTAGAATTTGTCATGGGCTACCATACTATCCTCTCATATTTTTCCTTCTAGATGCTCCAGAATATAGGAGGGTAGAGGGTTTAACTATTTATTTATCATCACAATTACCTTTTTTCCTTCTTTTTTTGTGAAAAATAACATATATACAAAAAAGCTATAAATTTCAAAGTACAGCTCCACAATTAGTTGTAGAACATATTTCAAAGTTTGACCTGGGTTACATTTCCAAAATTTTAGGTTTTTTACTTCTAGTAGTTCTAAAATAGTGGAGACTAAAAGAGATATCAATTAAATGATTCAGCATTCATATTCATTTGTTAAATCCTTATCTTCTCTGTATAAATCCACCATCACCTTTGATCTTTCCATCCCTCTCTTTAGGGGTGTTTGGGCTATAACAGTTCTAAATTCTTCTTATTTGAAGGGTCTGTCACTAATTTGGAGTAGGGAGATGGAGCTATCTGATGTTCTAGAGAGGCTGGGCTAGGTTTCAAAACTTATCTGGAAAAGGAACCTATCTGGACGTTGTAGGTTTCTGGAAAGTTATTCTAGTGCATGGAACACTTGTGGAATCTTATAAATTGCCATAGGTATTCTTTAGGATTGGCTGGAATGGTCCTGGTTGGGGGTTGGCAGGTTTTGATAGATAGCAAGCTTTACATGAAACTTGCATGAGAGTAACCTTCAGAGTAGCCACTTGACTCTATTTGAACTCTCTCTGCCACTGATACTTTATTAATTATACTTCTTTTCCCCCTTTTTGTTATTCGGAATTGTTGATCTCATGGTGCCAGGTCTGGACTCATCCCTGGGAGTCATCTCCCACAATGCCAGGGAGACTTTTACCCTTGGATGTCATATCCCATGTAGGGGGGAGGGCAATGATTTCACTTACAGAGTTGGGTTTAGAGAGAGCGAGGCCACATCTGAGCAACAAAATAGGTCCTCCAGAAGTAACTCTTAGGCATGCATATAGTTAGTCTAAGCTTCTCTGATACCTACATAAGCTTCACAAGAGTAAGCCTCATGATCCAGGGCATATCCTATTGATTTGGGTGTCCTTAAAGTTTGACACAGTATCAGAGGATTCCCTGATGGTAAGGTTTAATAGTTCCTTATTCTTTGTCCCATCCCTCAGGGGACTTTGGCAATACTTTTTGATTATCTGCTTAATATACTCTAGGATGTATCCAGGCATTATAATATTCTATACAGGATTAAAGGATCTCTTTCTTATTCTGGGCTCCCTGTGTTTTAATTTGTTCAAATGACCTATACAGATTGATTGAATTAGATTATTCACTACAGACAATTTTAGTCCCAAACCAGATAAACCTTTCTTCCATTGGTCTCAAAGAGGATGTCTGTGGTTCTAAAATATAGACACTGTCTTCCTTACCCTTATGTTCTGAATTACTTTAACCCCAACCTGTTTGGTGTCATTCTCATCTCTAAGTATCAGAATATAATAAAGCAGCCTCTCCAAATCCAGAAATAATAATCACCACTCTGAACTTAATGTGTCTGCTCTAAAAGCTTACAATCTAGGCCCCTGTTTTCTTATTAGCATTTTCTAAAGGTGACCATACCATTCTTGTTCTTTTGTTTCTGGCTTATTTTGTCTCACCTAATGTCCCACATGTTCATTCACATGGTTGCATGACTCACAACTTTATTCCTTTTTGTAGCAGCACAACCTCTGTTCATAAGTATACAACATCGTTCGCCAATCTACTTCTCTGTTACTGGATCCTTCAGCTACCTGCATTCATCAAGCATCATGTATAGGACTCAAAGTCCACAGTCCATCAATATTCTCAATTCAGATAATTTCATTGTTCCAAAGAGAAAGAAAACCAATAAACACACCCTCACCAAATAGGAAATCTAAATCTTCCCTTAAATCTTGTCTCTTCCCCCATTATTTACTTCTGCTGTTGCTGTAGTAGTGCTGATGATTTCCTTTGAACATAGCTCATAGCATGCACGAGCACTTTCCCTCTGTACCCTGGACTTAAATATTCTTTGTCTAAGAATCATATCTTTGAAGTAATTCTTGCAAAAACTAGTTCATATTTCTAGTGTTAATCACTGGGACATATAGGTCTAATTAACCTCTTTCAAACTTGTTCATCTTCAATATGGTAATATTACTTTTAGACCCACTAGAAACCAGCTTCATTCCCATCTATTCCCTTACATTGGAGTTCAACCTCATTAGCTAACAGTTCACCCATCTCTAGCTTCTATGTATCTCTGTGTCCCCTATATTCTGTAATATAAGCCTCTGATTATATCATTATGCTGGTCATAAAAGTGGAATCATATAGTAGCTATTCTTTTTTGTCTGACTAATTTCACTCAGCATTATGTTCTCAAGGCTTATCCATCTTGTCATGTAATTCAGGATGTCATTTTGTTTTACTGCTGTACAATATTCCATCGAATGTATATACCACATTTTGTTGATCCGCTCATCTGTTGATGGGCATTTGGTTTGTTTCCATCTTTTGGCTATTGTGAATAATGTTGCTAAGAACATCGGCATGCAAATATCTGTTTGTGTCATTGCTTTCAGCTCTTCTGGGTATATACCAGGTAGTTCTATTGCTGGGCCATAGGTCAACTTGATATTTAGTTTCCAAAGGAGAAGCCAAACAGTCTTCCATAATGGCTGCTCCATTATGCATTTTCACCAACAGTGCATAAGTGTCCCAGTTTCTCCACATCCTCTACAACATTTATAGTTTCCTGTTTATTTAATAGCCACCATTCTTATGGGTGGGAGGTGGCATCTCAGTGTAGTCTTGATCTGCATTTTCCAAATTGCTCATGAAAATGAGCATCCCATCCTGTGCTTTTGAGCTATCCATAACTCTATCTTCAGAAAAATGCCTATTCATATCTTTAGTCCATTTTATAATGGGGTGGTTTATTCTTTTGCTATTGAGTTGTATGATTTCTTTGTATATACGGGAAATCAAACCTTTGTCCAATATGTGATTTCCAAATATTTTCCCCCATTGAGTTGGCTGTTTCTTTATCTTTTTGACAAAGTCTTTTGAGATGCAGAAGCATTTGATTTTGAGGAGTTTCCACTTATCTATTTTTTCTTTTGTTACTTGTGCTTTGGTTCTAAAGTTTAGGAAGCTACCTTCTATTACTATGTCTTGAAGATGTTTATCCATATTTTATTCTACAAGCTTTATGGTGCTAGTTCTTATATTTACATATTTGATATACTTTGAGTTAATTCTTGTGTAGGGTATAAGATAGGGGTCGTCTTTCATTCTTTTGGCTATTGATATCCAGTTCTTCCATGACAAATTATTGAAAAGACTATTTTGTTCCAGTTCAGAGCATTTGGGGGCTTTGTCAAAATCAGTTGACTATAGATTGGTAGTCCTCTTCTGCACTCTTGATTCAGTTCCATTGGTCAATACTTCTATTTTTGTGCCAGTACCATGCTGTTTTAACCACTGTGGCTTTATAATAGGTTTTAAAGTGAGGGAGTACTAATTCTCCCACTTCATTCCTTTTTTTTTAGGACGCTTTTAGTTATTCAGGGTCTCTTTCCCTTCCAGATGAATTTGGTTATTAGCTTTTCCAAATCTTCAAAGTAGGTTGTTGGAATTTTGATTGGTACCATGTTTACTCTATAGATCAATTTGGGGAGAATTGACATCATAACTATATTTAGCCTTCCTGTCCATGAGCAGGGAATGTCTTTCCACCTATTTAGATCTTCTTTGGTTTCTTTTAGCAATGTTATGTAGTTTTCTGTGTAAAAGTCCTTTACATCCCTAGGTAAGTTCATTTCTAAGTACTTGATTCTTTTACTTGCTATTTTGAGTGGATTTTTTCCCTTAACTGTTTCCTCAGCTAGGTCATTGCTTGTGTATAGAAATGTTACTGATTTATGCATACTAATTTTATATCCCACCACCTTGCTGAAATTGTTTATTAGCTCAAGTAACTTTGCTATAGATTTATCAGGATCTTCCAAGTATAATATGATATCATCTGCAAGTAATGAGAGTTTTACTTCTTCCTTTCCAATTCGGATGCCTTTTATTTCTTTGTACTTGCTCTAGCTAGAACTTCTAGCACAATTTGAGTAATAGTGGTGACAGTGCACATCCTTGTCTTGTTCCTTATCTTAGGTGGAAAGCTTTCAGTCTCTCTCCATTGAGTGTGATGCTATCACTTTTTCATATATTCCTTTTATCATACTGAGGTAGTTAGCTTTGATTCTTATCTTTTGGAGTGTTTTCATCAGAAAAGGATGCTGAATTTTGTCAAATGTTTTTTCAACATCAATCGAAATGATCATGTGATTTTCCCTTTCGATCTGTAATGTGCTGTATTACATTAATTAATTTTCTTATGTTGAACCATCCTTGCATTCCTGGCATAAACCCCAGTTGGTCATGTTGTGTAATTCTTTTAATGTGTTGTTGGATTTGATTTACTAATATTTTATTGAGAATTTTTGCATCTATGTTCATTAGGGAGATTGGCCTGTAGTTTCCCTTTCTTATAGCATCTTTACCTGGTTTTGGTATTAAAATGATATTAGCTTCATAAGTTGAGTTAGGTAGAGTTCCTTTTTCCTCAATTTTTTGGAATCATTTGTGCAGGATTGGCACTAGTTCTTTTTGGAATGTTTGAAAAAATTCTTCTGTGAAGCCATCTGGCCCTGGGCTTTTATTTGTAGGAACATTTTTGATGACTGACTGAATATTTTCAATTGTGCTTGGTTTGTTGTGATCTTCGATTTCTTCCTTAGTCAGTGTAGCTTGTTTTTGTATCTCCAGGAATTTGTCCATGTCATCTAAGTTGTCTAGTTTGTTGGTGTTTCGTTGTTCATAGTATCCTCTTATGATTTATTTTATTTCTTCACAGTTTGTGGTAATGCATCCCTTCTCGTTTCTGATTTTTTCATTTGCATCTTCTCTCTTTTTTTCTTTGTCAGTCTTGATAGTGATCCATCAATTTTATTGATTTTCTTAAAGAACCACCTTTTGTTTTTATTGATTCATTCTATTGTTCTTTTGTTCTCCCATTCATTTATCTCTGCTTTAATCTTTGTTATTTCTCTTCTTCTAATTGCTTTGGGGTTAGTTTGCTGTTCATTCTCAAGTTCTTCTAGGTGTGCTGTTAAGTCCTCAATTTTTGCTCTTTCTTGTTTTTTAATATAGGCATTTAGGGCAATAAATTTCCCTCTCAGCACAGACTTTCCCTCATCCCATAAGTTCTGATAAGTTGTATTCTCATTTTTTACATCTCCAGATAGCTACTGATTTCTCTAGCAATTTCTTCTTTGACCCACTAGTTATTTAAGAGTGTATTATTTAATCTCCATACATTTGTGAATGTTCTTATTCTTTGGTGGTTATGGAGATCCAGCTTCATCCCATTGTGATCAGAGAAATGCTTTGAATAATTTCCATGTTCCTAAATTTATAAAGACATGTTTTGTGTTCCAGCATATGATCTATCTTGAAGAATGTTCCATGAGTTCTAGAGAAGAATGTATATCCTTGTGCTTCGGGGTGCAAGGACCTATATATGTCTGTTAGGTCTAATTCATTTATCAAGTTATTTAACTTCTCTATTTCCTTGTTGATCCTCTCTCTGGTTGGCCTATCTATAGAGGAGACTCATGTATTGAAGTCTCCTACTCTTATTGTTGAAGCATCTATTGCTCCTTCAATTTTGCCAATATCTGTCTCATGTGCTTTGGAGCTCCTTGATTGGGAATATAAGCATCTTCTTGGTGAATCGACCCTCTAATTAATATGTGGTGCCCTTCTTTGTCTCTTATGATGTCTTTACATTTAAAGTCTATTTTATCCGATATTAGTATAGCTACTCCTGCTTTCTTTTGATTACAACCTGCATGGAATATCTTTTTCCATCCTCTCACTTTCAATCTATTTGTACCCTTGTGTCTAAGATGAGTTCCTTGTAAGCGGCATATAGCTGGATTATGTTTCATAATCCATTCCGCTAATCTGTATCTTTTAATTTGTGAGTTCATTCCATTAACATTCAAAGTTATTATTGAAAAGGCATTTCTTGAGTCCACCAACTTATCTTTTTATTTGTCAGATCTATATATTTTTTCCCTCTTTCTCTCTATATTCATTAAATTACCCTTAGCAGTACTTTTCAATTCTGTGCCCTCCTCCAAAACTTTCTCTCCTGTCTGTTTTTTTTTTTTTTCTTCAGCCAGCAGAACTCCTTTTAGTATTCCTTGTATGGCTAGTCCCTCGTTGACAAATTCTTTCAGGGCCTTTTTGTTTGTGAAAACTTTAATCGATACCTCAGTTTTGAAGAACAATTTGGCTGGGTACAGAATTCTTAGCTGAAAGTCTTTCTCTTTCAGAATCTTGAATATATCAAACCACTGTCTTCTTGCCTCTAGGATGTTAGTTGAGTAGTCTGATCTCAGTCTCATTTGGTTTCCCTTGTATGTAGTAGATTGTTTTTCTCTCATCACTTTCAGTATTTTCTGCTTCTCTTCAGCATATGACAGACTGATGTGTATGTGTCTTTGGGAAGGTCTATTTAGATTTATTCTGTTTGGAGTTTATTGGGCTTCTTTTACTTGTATATTTATGCCCTTTATGAGGTCTTGGAAGTTTTCCCCCATTATATCCTCAACTATTCTTCATAGCCCTTTACCCCTCTCTTCTCCTTCTGGAACACCAATGATTCTTATATTTGCGTGCTTTGTTTTGTCTATCATTTCCTTGAGATCCAATTCAAATTTTTTGCATCTTTTTTGCCATGCTGTTTTGAGTCTTCAAAATCAGCTATCCTGCCCTCTCTATCACTTATTCTTTCTTCTTTCTCTTAAATTTGGTGTTGTGTGCCTCTAGTATGTTTTTTATTTCATCAACAGAGTCTTTAATCATTGTGATATCTACTATTTTTCTATTTATTCTTTCAAATTCCTCTTTATGCTCTTCTACTGTCTTCTTGATCTCCTTTATGTCATTGGCTATCCCACTTATTTTATTAAGTAGAATTGTATGAACATCTTTGATTAGTTGTTCCAATGTCTGTGTATCTTCTGGTGTTTTAATTTGGTCATTAGGCAGTGCTATATTTGTTTGCATTGTGATATGCTTAATGATCTTCTGCTGTCTTCATGGCATGTAAATATCTTGACTGATCACTTTGAGAGTCGATTTATTTCCATAGTCTAAGGCCTTGTGTTTGTGGGATAGTTGTATAGCAGGGAGCAGGGTATGGGGTGGAGCACTCAGTGCAGTGCATTGTTTCAGGACAGATATAGGTGCAGGTTGAGGATGTTATGCTGATGCTTGCAAACATGGGCACCCAGCAGCCAGAGAGGATGTAGCTGTGTGGGTTCACCAATCTGGGGGCATCACCCTGGTGTGCACTGGTCTAAGGCATGGGGCCTTTTGTGTGCATGCATTGAGCTATAGCAGTAGGTAGTGTTAAGCCTTTGTGGATTGGGGGCAGATGTGACCTGACTGTGCAGGTCAGCACTTTTCCAGAGCTGGGAAGTGTGGCTGAGGACCGTGCACATGTGCGGTTCTAGGACTGTTGTAAAGTGCATTTCCCAGAGCTGAATGACATGACTAGTGGCCTGTGTGCATGCATGGGTTTAGGAGTGCCATAAGCTGATGTACAGAGCTCAGGGCAGGTGGGGTGAAACTTTGTGACACTATGAGAAGGGGCAGGGATAGCCTGAGTATGGAGGTTAGTGCCTGCAGACTTTATATGCTGGCAATAGCCTGCAGGGAGCAGGGAGGGGGAGATAGTGCTCAGGAAGGGTGCAGGAGAGATGGGTTGGGCTGCTCTTGGGGTGGGAATAGGGGGCAGGTACATGCACCTGGGTTGGTGGGTGTGGGTTGCCTGGAGGATGGGGATTGGGAGTGTGTGATGGGGTTCTGGTGCATGAAGTGTGGGATGAGCTCCAGTATCAGAGCTGCACTGGTGAGGGTAGCATGACCAAGGAATACAATCTGACTTACTTCCTAGTTCCCGGCTCCTGTCCATACACTCCTGCCGGCTCCACACCTCTGTGCCAGGGTCCAGCCTTCTGCCTCTCAGTTCCTCAATCTCTGCCACCAGGGTTGCTCCATGTGGTATAGAAGGTTCTCCTGGGTCAACCACACTCCTGAATTACTGCCTCATTCACCCTCCTGTCCATTCTCTACCTTTTCAGTGGAGCAGGGCTAATCTTGAGCTACTCTATTTGGCCATCTTCCCAGAAGTCTCTGCCTATTCACCTTTTTGACACGGTCTTTTGAGGCACAGAAGCTCTTTCTCTTTCACTTAAGGAGTTCCCAATAATCTATTTTTTTCTTTCATTGCTTGTGCTTTAGGTGTAAAGTTGAAGAAGCTACCTCCTATTACTAGATCTTGAAGATGTTTCACTCTAGATGTTTTATGGTACTGGTTCTTACATTTTGGTCTTCAATCCATTTTAAATATATATATTTTTTGTATTTGGGGACCTTATAAAAGATCAATTTTCCATAGATTTGGTGGTCTATCTCCACACTCTTGATTTGATTCCATTGATGATACTTTTATCTTTGTGCCAATACCATGCTGTGCTGACCAATATGCCTTTATAGTAAGCTTTAAAGTCGGGAAGTGATAGTCCTCCAACTTCAATCTTCTATTTTAGGATATCTTTAACTTTCTGGAGTCCTATTCACTTCCAAATAAATTTTACAACTAGTTTTTCCAAGTCTTCAAAGTAGGTTGGTGGAAGTTAGATCAGTACTGCTTTGAATCTGCAGATCAATTTGGGTAAAATTGACATCTTAATGACATTCAGCTTTCCTATCCATGAGCATGGAGTGTCTTTCCAACTTTTTAGTCATTTTTAATTTCTTTTAGTAATGTTTTATAATTTTCTGTGTATAAATCCTTGACATTCTTGATTTGGCTTATTCCTAGATACTGGATTCTTTTGTTAGCTATTTTCAATGGGATTTTTTCCTTAAATGTCTCCTTAGGTACACTTTGTGTACAACACTTTGTTGTCTTTGTTTATGTATAAAAACATTATTGATTTTTGTAAATTAATCTTGTGTCCTGCCACTTTGTTGAATTTGTTTATTAGCTCAAGTGGTTTGTCATGGATTTCTCAGGGTTTCTAAGCATAGAATCATGTCATCTGCAAATAAGGCAAGGTTTACTTCTTTCTTTCCAATTTGGAGGCCATCTCTTTTTCTTCTTCTTTTTTTTTCTTTTGGCATGGGCAGTCACCGGGAATCAAACCCGGGTCTCTGACATGGTAGGTGAGAACTCTGACATTGAGCCACCATTGCCCACCTAGCATTTATTTCTTTTTTCCATGTAATCACTCCAGCTAGGACTTCTAGCACAATGTTGATAACAGTGGTCACAATGGGCATCATCTCATTTCGGATCTTAGGGGGAAGGCTTTCAGTCCCTCACCATTGAGTATGAAGCTGGCTATGGGTTATTCTATATGCCCGTTATGATACTGAGAAAATTTCCTTGATTAGTTCTTTTTGAAGTGTTTTTATCAGGATAGGATGCTGAATTTTTTCAATTGTTTTTAAGCATCAATCAATGTGATCATGTGATTTTTTCCCCTTCCATTTGTTAATGTGCTGTATTATGTTGATTGATTTTATTGTGTTGAACCACCCTTTCATTTCTGGTATAAATCCTACTCAGTCATGGTGAATACTTCTTTTAATGTGTTATTGGATTCAATTTGCTAATATTTTGTTGAGAATTGTTTCATCTATGTTCATTAGGGAGATTGGTCTCTAGCTTTCCTTTCTCATAGCATCTTCATCCAGTTCTGCTATTAGAGTGATGTTAGCATCATAAAAATGAGTTAGGTAGCATTCCTTTTTCCTCAATATATTGGGTGACTTTAAGCAGGATTAGTGTTAGTTCTTTTTGGAATGTTTGATGAAATCGCCCTGTGAAGCCATCTGGTCCTGGATTTTTCTTTGTGGAGAGATTTTTAATGACTGATTGACTCTCTTAATTTATAATTGGTTTGTTGTGATCTTCTATTTCTTCTCAAGTGAGTATAGGTGGTTTACATATTTCTAGGATTTCTTCCATTTCACCTAGTTTGTCTAACTTGTTGGCATTTAATTTTTCATAGTATTTTCTTACGATTCTTTAAATTTCATCAGGATCCATGGTAATGACACCCGTTTCATTTCTGATTTCATTTGTGTCCTCTCTCTTTTCTTCTTTGTTAGTCTATCTAGGAGTTCATCAATTTTATTGATTTTCTCAAAGAACCAAATTTTTGTTTTTGTTGATTCTTTCTATTGTATAATTGTACAGTTTGTTTATTTCTGCTTAATCTTTGCTTTTTTATCTTATTTTATTTGCTTTGCTGTTATTTTGCTCTTCCTTCTCTGAATTATCCAGGTGGGCAGTTAAGCCCTGAATTTTTTCTTGTTCTTGTTGTGCTGCTTTGAAAGGGTTTATGTACCCTGTAAATGCCATATTTTAATCCTAATCCCATGTTGTGAAGACAGACATTTCTTCTAATCCCCTTTCAGCACTGTATGTTGGAGACTTTAATTTGATTATCTCCACGGAAATATGACTCGATCAATTGTGGGTATTAAACTTGATTAAATGAAGACATGACTCCACTCATTCACATGGCCTTGATTAGTTTACTGGGATCCTATATAATAAGAGATATTTTTTGGAGAGAATGCCTTTTGAGAATGATGAGAAAGCCACAGGAGAGCCAAGCAGAGCCATGAGGCAGAGAGAACTAGCCAATGACCTTTGGAGATTCTGAGGGAGCAGAGAAGGATGACAGAACACCACAGAACTATGAAGGAAAGTCTACCAGTCGACTTTTGGAAATGAAGAAAGAAAACACCTTCCAGGGAACAGAAGAGGAAGCTAGCAGATGACACTATGTTCACCATGTGCATTTACAGATGAGAGAGAAAGCCTGACCATGTTTTCCATGTGCCTTTCCACTTGAGAGAGAAACCCTGAAGTTCACTGGCCTTCTTGAATCAAGGTATCTTTCCCCAGAAGCCTTTGATTGGACATTTCTAAGGATTTGCTTTAATTGGGATATTTTCATGGCCTTAGAACTATAAACTTGTAATTTATTGAATTCCCCTTTTTAAAAACCCATTCCATTTCTGATGTACTGCATTCCAGCAGCTAACAAACTACAACACTTGATTTTTGATATAAGCATTTAGGTCCATACATTTCCTTCTCAGAACTGCCTTTGCCACATCCCATAATTTCTGACATGTTGTATTCTCACTATCATTCATCTCCAGATAATTACTAATTTCCCTAACAATTTATTCTTTGACCCACTGATTATTTAAGAATGTGTTGTTTGATCTTCTTATATTTGTGAAAATTCTGGTTCTTTAGTGATTTTGATTTCCAGCTTCATTCTGTTGTGGTCAAAGAAAGTGCTTTGGATAATTTCAACCTTATTAAATTTATAAAGACTCAGTTTGTGTCCCAGCATATGATTTATCTTCAAGAATGTTCCATGTTCACTGGAGGAGAATGTATATCCTGGTGTTTTGGGTTGTAATGACCTATATACATCAGGTCTAGGTCATTTATTGAATTGTTAAAATTCTGTATTACCTTGTGGATCGACTACTTTGCTGTTCTACCTGTAGGGGAGGGTGGTGTATTAAATTCTCCCCCTATTATTATTGAAGCATGTATAGCTCCCTTTAGTTTTATCAATGTTTGCCTCATATACTTTGGAGTTCCTTGATTAGGAGTGTAAACATTCATAATTGTTATTTCCTTTTGGTGAATTGTTCCTTTTACTAACATGTAGTGTCCTTCTTTGTCTCTTGTAACAACTTTACATCTAAAGTCTATTCTATCTGTTATTAATATAGCTACTCCTGCTTTCTTTTGGTTACAGCATGCATAAAACATCTTTTTCCATCTTTTTACTTTCAATCTAATAGTGTTATTAGGTCTAAGATGTATCTCTTGTAAACAGCATGTAGATGGATTATATTTTTTGAGCCATTCTGCCAACCTGTATTTTTCAATCGGTGAGTTTAATCTGTTAATGTTCAAAGTTTTATTGTAAAAGCAGTTCTTAAATCTACCTTCTTATCCCTTAGTTTTTATTTGTCAGATCTATATATGATTTTCCCTCTCTCTCTCTTTATCCTGTAAGTTACTAGTATTCTTCAGTTCTGTGCCCTCCTCTAGACCTCCCTCTCCTGTGTGTGTGTGTGTTTTTTTTTTCTTTTTCTTTTTCCAGCTGACAGGACTCCGTTTAGCATTTTTTGTGTGGCAGGCCTTTTGATCATTATTTCTGTTAGTCTTTGTTTGTCAGTGAAGATTTCAATCTCTCCCTCAATTTTGAAGGACAACTTAACTGGATTAAGAATAGACCAGAAGCCTTTCTCATTCAGGTTCTAAATATATCATACCTTTCTCATAACATCTCATGACATTCTTGCTTTCATGGTGCCTGTTGAGTAGCCCAAACTCAGTTTTATATGTTTTCCCTTGTATGTAGTAAATCATTTTTCTCTGCTGCATTCAGGACTTTCTGTTTCTCTTCAACATTTGACAATTTGATTAGTATGCATCTTAGAGCAATCCTATTTGGATTTATTCTTTGGGGAGTTCATTGGGCTTCTTTAATTTGCACATTTATGTCTTTTAAAGGGTTGGGATGTTTTCCCCACTTATATCTTCAACTAACTCTCCAGCCCTTTACTCTTCTCTTCTCCTGGGACACCAGTGATTCATATATTGTGAGCCTCTTGTTGTCCATCATTTCCCCAAGATCCAATTCCATTTTATTCATCATTCTTGCCATTTGTTCTTTTTGTTTTATTTTGTTTTTCTTATGGTCAGGCACTGGGAACGAAATCCGGGTCTCCAGCATGGCAGGTGAGAACTCTGCCTCCTGAGATATTGTGGCCCACCCCATTTGTTCTTTTGTGCACTCGAATTCAATTTTTCTGTCTTCTAGTTCACTTATTCTTCCTTCTGCTTCTTTGAATTTACTATTGTGTGTCTCTATTATACTTTTAACTTGATCTACTGTATCTTTCACTTCTGTGAGGTCTGCCATTTTTCTATTTAATCTTTGATTTTTTTATGATCTTCTATGTCTTCCTTATTATTTCTTTATAAATACCCTTGAGTGTTTTTTTCATGTTCTGTGTCCCTCTGATATTTTGATTCGGTCATTTGGCTGGGCCATTTCTGGTTGGATCTTCACATGCTTTATAATATTTTGTGTGTTTTTGGGCATTTGAATATCTTAATAAGGGTACTTTGCAAGTTGGTTTTCTTCATTTGTCTAAAGTTTTGTATTTATTTGGTTTTGCATTGAGAGTTTCCTTTTATACTTGGTTTTTCAGTGATTCCCCACCAAACCAACATTGGGATCTTGTGCAGGAGGTATGATTTTAGTTGCAGTCTATTAAAAGCTAGGCTGGGGTGCACTGGTACTTCAGTGGAAGAATGCCCATCTGTCATGTGGGAGACTCGGGCTTGATTCCTGACCCACACACTACTCCCCCAAAATGTAAGTAAATAATGGTAATAAAATAATAATGTAGTAAAAATATGAAAAAATACCAACCACAACAACAAAAACTGCACCAATAGTAGGCCCTAAAGTCAGAAGGAGACACTGCAAGATACATCGGGGATGAACTCAGACTGGTGCCCACAGAATGGAAACATACTAATTAAAGAAAAAGTAAATCAATACCATAAAGTAAAAGCGAATAATAAAAAAATGAAAATAAGAAATACAAAATAAAAAATTAATAAAAATGTAACAAAATATATATGAATAAAAATTAAAAAAAACAATAATAGTACTAGAAGAATAAAAGATATATTGAGAAAAAAAGGGAAAAAAGAAAAAGAAAAGCCTAGAAGATAGGGAGTCTGATTATCTGTATTTACCACATCTCTCCAAGTGGTGGCAGTAATAGACACCTCCTCCCCTCAGGCCTGTGCCTGCAGGGACCTCCTGAAGTCACATGCACAGCGGGGTCCGGGTCGGGGGGTGAGGGGTATGGGAGCAGGATGACTGGTCCAGGAGAAAGATGGGGATTGTTGATCAGAGTTTGGGGGTAGGAGGAAGCAGCTTGCAGCACCACTTCTGATGGGATGGCTATTTGCTGCCTTCAGCTGTGGGACCACTTCCAGCACCAGAGCAGCTCTTCACTACAATCGGCTGACCGCTGGGGTCCCCTTGGGTGGTGCCGGCTGTAGATCTTTACTCTTTATATGAAACTATTAAGTAATCACCAGATTGACAATTGGAAGAGGCTGACTTACACCCACACAACCATGATCTAGTTTACCTGGTGATGAATGTCTCCTAGTAGGCAATAGAATCTGTTTTATGGCTATTTACTTAGGACACAGATACTTTCCTAAAAGTCCAGCCAGAAACTCTTACCTGGATCTCCCACCAACCATATTCATTCTAAGTACTCAGTCAATTAGCTAGTGGCTGTGAGTAAATATAAGTCTATACATCAGACTATTTTTCTTTTCAAGAAAATGGAATAACCAACTGTTCGGCTTAAAGTTGTACCTCATGGAATGATTTTCATATACAACTCTCCTTCACGACAGCCCTGCCTGTTGTCATCCAGCAGACTTTCATTTCACACTGGTGCCAGCATGACTAAGAGTCATTTGTAAGACAGACCTGGGTTTTTTCTTCTTCTATTATCTTGTCATTGAGGATTCCCAATAGGCTTGGGAATATGTAACCCGAGAACAGGATTCACCTGCTAATGCAAGTGACTTAAAGAACTCTCTGACCTTATCTCTTATACAGCTGATGATGACATGTAGCAGCATACAACCATCCTTATAATTCCATGTATTAGAATACAGCTTGTTTATAATGAGGTAACAGTAATTTGTATTCAATATTTAAGCATTCCTTTTCGACCAGGGCCCAGAAACAAGTCAGGAGATTCTTATTAAATAAATGATAGTTATCATCTGAAGAGAAACAATAATATGTCTTATGCCTCTCACATTTTGATGTGTGGTGACTACCTACAGCATCCCTACTTTCCACTTTTATCACAGCCTCAACCAGATTCCTGCTTTGGACCCTACTGAAAATTGAAGAGCTTCCCATTTATGATAAATAGTTTGGAGCTCATCCAACACATATTGCCTGCAGACTTCTAAGAGGTCCACCATGCAGTCTGTTTCTTTGTTTAGAGATGTTCTGATATGTCCCAGAATAGGAATTTCAGTAATATGTGAATTTATCTCTCACATTGTGATACATGTGCCTCATTAACACATACAGGATATATCCTGCCTACCATCATAGATATGAAAATGAGAATTTATTTGGACAAATATGATTCAAAATCACTTTTATATTAAAACATAATAGAACATCTAAGATTGACTGTGGTGATGAATGAACAACTATGTGATGATACTGTTAGCCATTGATTACATACTTCAGATGGATTATATGGTGTGTGAATATTTCTACAATAACATTCCATTAAAAGCGTAACAGAACATATGAAACAAAGTTAAAGCAAAAAGTGTATATTGCAATTGTGCGTAGGTTATTTGAGCTTTCTGAGTATCTTACCCTATTTTTTCCTTTTACCAATTTCCTTTATTCTCTATGTAGAGTTGCTTGATTGAAATTTTTCCATTATTTCATTGAGTACCTTTCCATAGCGTGATCTCAATAATTTTGAGCATTTGATTAACTGCTTTAGAATATTTAAGACATGGCAGTGACTAACATGCTGTGGCTTATCAGTAAACATCCCTACGTAAGACATTTCTACCTAAGTGACACTTCCCTCTTGAGTTAAATGTTAGTGGTGAAAGACTTCTAACTGGGTTGATGATCAACAATACCTCTTTCCAACATATAATAAGCTCAAATACAAGAAAATGGCAGCTCATTTGTTGGTTTAATTGTATTTCTTACTTTATAAAGAGTAACTTGACAAGTATTAAATACATGAATATCTACTACTTTCTTGACATAGTTTTCCTATAAAAGCTTATTTCTTCAATTTGTACGAAGTGACTATTTTCAGTTAGGTCTCCCTCATAAAGGGACACACCGAAGTTGCACTAGCACAGAGAAAGTTAAACAAAAATGACTATTTTAAGGACTGAAAAAAGCCATATGTGGAATTCAGAGCATATCTTTTTGTTTTATGAAAAATTTTAGCTTATTGAGCATTTCCCAAACTTATTTGGTTAGAGAACACTTTGTATTTCATATCATCTATTGTCGTTTTCCAAAATTTCAAAAGTGCTCTCTTGAACATGAGCACTCCTCAGGGTCTGCTTTACTATCATTTGTTTTCACAGACTTCATGTTCATGCTGAGAAATATCACCCAGTCTCCTCATTGCAGCCACCAACAAAATACCCCAAACTATATCTTTATCCTTTATTTTTCTTCTGAGTTTCATGTCTGTACATTCAGCTGTTTATATTTCCTTGTTTTCCCCCAAAGGAATCATGTACATCCTGTTCCAAATATGCAGTTCCTTACCTTATACACTGCTCATCCAATTTTTTCTTTGTTGGTAAATGATATTATGATGTGACCAAGTGTAATTAGTCAATTGATCAGTTTCTCCAGAGGAACAAAACTAATAGGAGATGATAGATAGATAGATAGATAGATAGATAGATAGATAGATAGATAGATAGATAGATAGATACAAAGATTTATCATAGGAATTAGTTGTCTTATGCAATCATGGGGATTGGCTAATCTGTATTCTCTAGGGCAGGCTCCTAGCTGGAATCTCCACTGAAGGTGAAATTGTCTTCCCCAGGAGAAGTTGGCTGGCTGAAGGAAAAAAGCAGACATTCTTTTTTCTGATTTCCAAAATCCTTATTTCTGGCTTTAAGACATGGCAACTGATTGGATGAGTAGAATGCCTTCATTGCAGAGAGTATTCTCCTTTGTTGATTGTAGATGCAGTCAGCAAAAATGCAATCAGTTGATTAATGAGGTAAATTCATCTGCAAAATGCCCTCAGAATAACAATCAGGCTAGTGCTTGCTTGACAAAACTATCATTGGACACCACTACCTAACCAAATTGGCACGTGAAACTACCATCAAATCAAGTTAGAAACTTCAAAATCATCCTAGATACTTTTCTTCCAATCATCAGGTTCAATAGCTCTCTCCTTCCCCTTCTATGCCTATTGCTAACTCTAATTCCAACATTTCTTAAGTCTATCCCTTTCCAAACATCCATATAATATAGGCCTACATTAGATTTATAAAATGCATGTAATGTTGCTATCAATTCTTTTCAACAGTATTGACTCCTTCAAATCTACCCTTTATACCCTATCATACTGATTACCGTTCCACATCATTCTTTGCAGAAGTGGTGTTCCTTATATACTCACCATGGAATTCTATTTTATGCCATCATACATTTTAATTCTTACCCTGAAATACTCTCCTACACCTACTGAATTATGCTACATTTAATTTTCTGTTTTTACAAAAACCTTGTACATTTACTACTATTATTGCCACCTTGCATTAGTGCACTTATTTTTTATAATTGATGAAAATATTATTAAAATTGTACCATTAACTATAGTCCATGTTTGTGTTGTAGTATCACATGTGTTTGTTTCTAAAATTTTTATTCTATTAGCATGTATAAATTCTAAAGTTACCCCCTTTTAACCGCATTCAAATGCATAATTCAGTGCTGTAAATTATGTCCACAATGTTTTGCCACCATGACTTCCACCATTACCAAAATGTTCTATCACCCTAAATAGAAACTCTGCATAACTTAAGCATTAATTCCCTACTCCTTACCCTAACCAAAGTCTCTGACAATCTATAATCCACTTACTGACTCTAAGAATTTGCTTACTCTAGTTATTCCATACAATGAAATCATGCAATGTTTGTCCTTTTGTGTATGAATTATTTAACTCAACATGATGTTCTCAAATTTCACCCATGTTGTCACATGCATCAGAACTTCTTTCCTTTTTTATGGCTAAATAATATTCTGCCATATGTATAATACCCATATTGTTTACATATTCATTGGTTGATGGACACTGGGGTTGCTTCCATCTTTTGACAGTTGTGAATATGGCCACTATCACATCAGTGTGAAAATATCTGTTAAACTCCTTGCTTTCAGTTCTTTGGTTATATACAAAAAGTGGGTTTCCCATGTCATATGATAGTTCTACACCAGATTTTCTCTGGAACGTCAAACTGCCTTGCACAGTAGCTACACCAGTTTACACTAGCACCTATAATGAATGAATGTTACTATACTACATCCTCTCAAACACTTGTAATTTTCTATTTTTAATAGTAGCCTTTCTAGTAGTTATGAAATAGTATCTTGTTGTGGATTTGATGTGCATTTCCCCAGTGGCTAATGATGTTGAGTATCTGTTTGCATACTTTCTGGCTATTTGTTTATCTTCTTCAGAGAAATGTCTATTCAAGTCTTTTGACCATTTTTAGTAAGGTTGCTTGTCTTTTTTGTTGTTGTATTATAGTATTTCTTTATATTCCAAATATTAAACCGTTATTATATATGACGTTTCCATATATTTTCCTCCATTGTATAAGTTGCTTTTTACTATCATTATAAAGACCTTTGACACTTAAAAGTTTTAATATTGATGAGGTGAAATTTATCTAGTTTTCCTTTCTTGCCCATGCTTTGGAAATTAAGTCTAAGAGGACATTGCCTAACATAAGGTCCTGAAGATGCTTATGTTTTCTTTTAGGAGTTTTATATTTAATAATTTTATATTTAGGCCTTTGATATATTTTCAGTTGATTTTTATATATGGTATAAGATAAGGGTCAACACTTCATTTCTTTGTATATAGAAATCCAATTTTCCAAGTACCATTTGTGGAAGAGACTCTTCTTTCCCTATTGAATGGAGTTGGTACCCTTGTCAAAAATCAATTGTCCATAAATGGGAGAGTTGATTTCTGAATTCTCAACTTAATTCCATTGTAATTCATGTCTATACTTTGCCAATAGCTTGCTGTTTTGATTACTGTGGCTTTGTAATAACCTTTAACATCAAGAATTGTGACTCCTCTAATTCATTCTTCTTTAGCAAGATGATTTTGGCTAGTCAGGGCTCCACATCCTTCCATATAAATTCAATGATTGGATTTTCCATGTCAGCAATGAAGCCTGTCTGAATTTTGATTGGGATTGCATTGAATCTGTAAATCACTTTGACTAGAATTGGCACACAAACAATATTTGTCTTCTAAGTCATGAATATGGAATATTCTTCCATTTATTTAAGTCTTTTTTTGACTTCTTTAAGTACTAATTGTAATTTTTTTGATTACAAGTTTTTTTACATCCTTGATTAGATTGTTTTCCAGATATTTGATTCTTTTCATTGCTTTTCTAAATAGATTTTTTCTTGATTTATTCCTCAGATTGTTCATTACAAGTATGTAAAAACACTACTGATTTTTGCAGATTGAACTTGTAGTTGGCTACTTTGCTAAATCCTTGTCTTAGTTCTATAAGATTTCTTGTGGATTTTTCAGGATTTACAGTTTATAGGATCATGTCATCTGCAAGTAGGGAAATTTTCACATCTTTCTTTCTTTGTCCTGCCTAATTGCTGTAGCTATAATGCCTAGTAAAATGTAGAATCACAATGGTGACAGAGAGATCGCCATCTTGTTCCTGATTTGGAAAGAAAATTTTGAAGTCTTTAATCATTGAGTATGATGTTAGTCTTGGGTTTTACATATATGCCATTTATTGGTATATAAATCACTAAGAGTCTAAGTGAGTTAACAAAAATGGGTCCCAGATTTTGTCAAATCCATTTCTGCAAAAATTGAGATCATCATTTGGTTTTACTTCTTCATTCTGTTAATGGAATGCATTGTATTAAATTATTTTCTTATGTTGAAGTAACTTTGCATATCTGGGATAAATTCCACTTACTCATAGTGTGTAATGTACTAGCAGCTATTGGAATTTTTAGCTAGTATATCATTGAGGATTTTTGCATCTATATTGATATGGTACATCAGTTTGTAATTTTGTTCTTTTGTGGTATCTCTATTTTGCTTTTGTATGAGCCAATGAGGCAGGACAGACCCCATGCCGGATCACAAAGCAAGTATTAACGAATTTAAAATGGTGAAATTATTCAAAATATATTCTCTGACTACAGTAGAATTAAGTTGGAAGTCAATATCAAGCAGGAAATTGGAGAATCTAAAAATAAATGGAATTTAAATAACACACTTTCAGGGGAAATCATGAAATATTTTGAGAAAAATGAAAATGAGAACAGAAGGTATCAAAACTTATGGATATAGCAAAGGCAGTGCTCAGAAGGAAATTTATAGCCCTAAATGCTTTAAAAAGTTAAAATCTAAGACCTAAGTGGACACTTGGAAGAACTGGAAAAATAACAGCAAATAAATGAAATTGAGAGTAAAAATCAAAGAGAATATTAAATATCAAAAGTTTGTTCTTTGAAAAGATCAATAAAATTGACAAACCTTTAGCTAGACTGATGAAGAAAACAGGGTAGACAAAGACAAATAAAATAAAAAAATGAGATCTACTGACCCTACATAAATAACAAGGATCGTAAGAGGATATTATGGACAAATGTACGCCAACAAATCAGATAACCTAGATGAAATGGACAAATTCTTAGAAACATGCAAACAATATACATTGATACTAGGAAAAAACAGAAAATCTCAACAGACCAATTACAAGTAAAGAGATTGTATCAGTAATCAGAAACCCTGCAACAAAGAAAAGACTAAAACCAGATAGCTTTGCAAGTGAATTCTACAAAACATTTCATCCTGCTCAAATCCTTCTAAAAAAATTAAGTGGAAGAAGCACTACCTAACACAACCTATGGAGCCAAAACCATTCTAATTCCAAAACCAAATAAAGATACTACAGGAAAAGAACACCACAGACCAATTTCTCTTGTGAACATAGATGCAAAAATCTTCAATAATATACTTGTAAATCTAATCCCACAGCATATTAAAAGAAGTATACTCCATGGTCAAGTGAGACAGCCCTGTATACAAGGGTGTATAATAATGCAATTATAATTGTATAATTAATCCTTATCTTATTAATTTATAAGAAAATCAATTAATGTAACATATCACATTAACAGAATGGCAATTAAAAAATCATCTTCTCAATTGCCACAGAAAAAGATTTTGACATAAGCCTGGATACTTGATAAAAGCACCATGAAAAATAGAATAGAAGGAAACTTCCTAAACATGAAAAATTCACTACTAATATCATACAAAATGGTGAAAGATGGAAAGCTTTTGCTCTAAGGTAAACAAAAAGACAAGAATGCCCACTATCACAACTATTATTTACCAATTATACTGGAAGTTATAGCCAAAGAAATTAGACAAAAAACAACAAAAAAATAGCTGAATTAGAAGGATATATATATCCTTTATATATATATATAACTTTTACTATTTCCAGATGTCATGATTTTATTTAGAGAAAGTCTCCCAAAATCTACAACAAAACAAAAAAGCTACTGGAGATAATAAAAGAGCTCAGCAAAGTTGTAGGGTATGAGATAAATGTGCATAAACCAGAGGTATTTCTACACAGAAGTAATGAGCAATCTGAGGAGGAAATCAAGAAAAAAATCTACCTTGAATAGCATGAAAAAAATCAAGTACATAGAAATAAATTTAACTAAGGATGTAAAGAAATTATGCATGGAAAATTACAATATTTGCTAAGAGAAATCAAGGAACATCTAAATAAAAGAAAGGACGACAGATTCCCAATCAAACCAGTATGGGGGTTATGTAGCAATAATTTCTCCAATTCAAAAGCAGGGATATCCCACAGGCCATGATCCTGTGTGTGCCACTGTGCTCATGCTAATATCAAGTTTTCCAAGTTGTGGTGAATAATTAATTCATTATCATTGTAATGTTAATTCCAGGCCTACATGTATTCATATGAACTTGAGTATCTTGCCTTGTTTCTAAGTGATCCATAATTGCATTCACATTTGTACCTGGTTCTGGATGCTCTCCTGTACCATACTTTTCATATACCTTTCAGAACTCTGCTCATTTCACAATGCTCTGATCTCCTAGTTGCAGGAGTTTTTAGATTAGCCAGTCCTTCAATAACTAGGAAGCTCCCATCAGATACGAGAATGATTTTCCAGATGTCAAACCCTTCAAAAAATGTAAAAACTTAGACTACTATATTTTCTTAGTTGGTCTCACTTGACAGACATAGATTGTGTTGTTACTTTATGTCCCGGCCCACGGGACGATCAACTGAGGCTCTAACTCCTGTGAGGGAAGAATGGTATGGGACAAGAGACACGAAGAACGACAGAAAGACAAATATTCTGATCAAGCTGCAAAGTTTTATTGAGAGGGCTGGGTATATATATGCTTTTGGAAGAAGGAGTGGCTAGTAGGGACGGGTGGCGATCTAGGATTGGTCATTGCTGTCGCTAGGCTGGAGGGCAGATTACTGGGATTGGTTGCTGCTGTTGCTAGGCTGGAGGGCAGATTACTGGGATTGGTTGCTGCTGTTGCTAGGGTAAAAGGCAGTTTGTAAGGTTAGTACTTTTGGCGCGGTTTTGTACTTTTGGCGTGAACCGCTAGTACTTCCATAAAGAAGGTTGATTGTAGCTTAGGCTAT